>CM034461.1:46030379-46237533 GCA_019925255.1 Litchi chinensis
CAATGGTCGTGCATTGCTGTCTTCAACCGCACCAGTCATGAACTACTCGCGTCTAAGGTCACATCATCACTTTTGGAGCACATATAAATATAATATTAGAGTTACAAATGCAAAAAGATTACCCAGAAAAATAAAATTAGGAAGATAAAATTTGTGTTGCTCAAATTATTTCAAAAGCACTGTTATTTACCCATTTATTGGATGTGCACAAAAACAAATTAAAAAAAAAAAAAAGAAAATAAAAGAAAAAGAATTTACCTTTCTCATAAACTCAGGCTTACTTTAGATGTCATTTTCAGTAAAGAATTAAAGAGGAAGGGTGGGGGGGTGGGTTCTAATTCTGAAATTGATGCCCATCACATTTCGTTTATTTTCCAGCCTTTTTTGCTTTGTTTCTTTTACTGGGTTCCTTGTATTTTTCAATAGTACTATAAAGTTTTTCCAGGTGTCAAAGAATAAAAAAAGAGAGAAATATAAGATGTGACATAAATTTCACCCACATCAGATTTGCAAGATATGGTTTATATTTAAATTGTATAATCATATAACCATATATGAAAAGAGGAATATCCTTGCATGTTTCTCTTTAAAATCTTAAACAAATGAGAAACTAAATGTATATACAAAGAGATACAGAGCAAAATGGTAGTTCCAATGTTCCCAGAATAGAAATTGCCACTTCAATGACATAGCACATACACTCTTGCGTTAAAATAATAAGTAAACAAGCGCAGAGCTACATATATAGTTTATATATATATATATGATTTTTGGATATATAAGAAATAGAAGAGGGGGAAAAGCAGACTCCTCTCTTACATTATTTGCCACTATTGCCTGCCACCTTCAACATCTTTACAAACCTTATTTGCTGAGAAGTTTCTTTAAAAGACTACCCAAAACAGGACAGAATTAAGGCAAAAAGAAAAATAAAACAGAAGCCAAAGATTTGATTGAAACAAAAATAATCAATCCTTCTTAAGCTAGCCACTCACTGTTCATTCCATCAAATTCTCGAAGGTCCATGCTGTGTTGTTCAACACAAAATTACAATATAAACAAAAACAGAATCAGTAAATCTATCATATATCATGTACCAATCACCACCAACTGTTGTAAGGGCATGGAGATGCAAATAAATAAATAAATGAAATAAAAGTTAAGCTATTCTTTCACGCAACTGATCAAAAAAACTCTTCTATCTGGGCTGATCAAACCAACGCAGCCTCTATAGAAAGGCTCTTGGACTTATTTAGACACTTCAATTTGGACACGGACACTATGCATGCCTCCAAAGTCTGAACTACAATTTCAACTAAACAAGCCCACACCAATAACATCTATTAGCAAACTGTAATAACAAAGAATTACTTATTATTTTTAACTCTGAAAAGTATTAAGTAGTAATAGTAATAGAAAAAAGTTGAAGTAAATCTCAGATTCAAAAGACGATGTTTGCATGATGAGACGGATGATACATAACTTACCAAGGCAAGGCAGGATCTTGATAGTAGTCATGTGAGCAGTAATCGCTGAGTTGTTGTTGCAAGAAGCTCTCATTTGCATTCAACCAAGATGGGAACTCCATGACTTCATCAAATGGATGGTAAACATCATCCACTGCCTTCATTTCTTCAGGCTCAAGTTCCATAGTCTTCAAGAACTTGAACCACCAAGCTGATGTGACCAAATTCATAGTATCATTCCATTCCATCTGGTGTTGTTCTCCTATTGATCTGATCTCTGCTATCTCCTCGTCATCCATAGTTGGATGTAAACCATTTCCACCACAGGATTCAAGTACATCAACCACAGCAGGATGGCCTCCCACCTCCTGTGATATAGCGACTGAAGGAGATTCTTCAGTAGCAAAGGAAAGGGTAGGAGAAGATGATGGAGATAAGGATGAGTAGATTGATGGGTTGTTGTTGTTGTTGTTGTTGTTGTTGTTGTGGTAGAGTGTGGTATCTAAGTTGTTGAAATCATGAAGGTTGAGGTTTAGGCCCAAGGGCTGGTTTGGGAGAGGAAAATTGAGAGCTTCATGAAAAGGTGGAGAAGAGACCTGTGAAGCAGGCCAGGAATAAGGATTTGGAGGGGGAGGACAAGAAAAAGATGAGTTAGGAAGATTGTCTATGTAATTAGAGAAATTTGATGAGTTTGATGGGTATATTCTAGGATTTCTCCTTGATTTTATCTTTCCTTCTTGTTCAAAACATGGCTGAGATGAGAGCTGCAAGGGCTGCGATTGTTGTTTTTGCTGTTGCTCTTGCTGCTGCTGCTGTTGTTGTTGTTGTTCGCTGGCTTGTTTCATAGCTGCTCTATGGAACTTGAGTGCGGTGACAATTTCTCTTCTAGCCTCAGCCATATTTAGAAGCCGTTCTTGGTAAGGCCTACTTGTGTGGAGTCTCCTCCTAACTTGTTTTTTATGTTGTTGTTGAGGCTGTTGTTGGGGTTGCTGGAATTGTGGGGTTTCATTAAGTCCTTCAACAATTGTGGCCATGTTTTGGCCAGAGACATTATCAACTTCAACACAGTCTGCTTCTCTGGGATTCATTGGATCTTTGGTTCTTGAAGAAGTTAGTTGTTTCACAAGGCTACGGATGTAAGCACCAGAGAGATGAGGCTGATTTTCTGCGAGCTTACTAAGTTTGCTATCTATTTCCATTCCTTGTTTGGTCTCTTGCTTTGAAGATCTACCTCTCATCTCCCTCTCTCTCTCTCTCTCTCTCTCAACTTGAAATTATAGAGAGAGAAGCTGGGTTAGGAGAATCATGGTTTGCTCTATATATTCTGAGAGACAAAAGTACACAATGCAGAGAGGCAGAGCGTGATCCGGAGTACCACTCCTGAGGGCCTATAAATACTAGTTGAGGACAGTCAAGCGTTTTTAAATATGTTTGGATTTTTCCTTGTTTTGGCAAACCACCTATGTTACCATTTTATTACCCATCTTAAACGGGCACTTATTAGGCTTGCGTTATTTAAGTACCCTTTTGTTCGAGTTATAATTACCAAATTTATTAGAGGTCTCATCTCCTACTCTCTCCAATATGAAAATGATTCGACTAATAAATGGTTCAGCTTTAGTCCTTCAACAAAACAAGCAACCATATGTACATATCATTGGATAATAAATTAAAATTAAACCATATGTCCATATTATCAAACAATGAATTAAAATTAAATGTCATAACATATAGAAGTATTTAAATGATAAAAGTATCTTATTTGATGTCTTAATTACGAGAATCATAAATTTTTACAGTTCTTTAGCTTAGATTCCTAATACTGAAAAAGGAACAACATAAGCTACAATGATCTAGAGCGTCACACGAGAGAATTCAATTGAGTTAACATCATCACATAGGTGGGAATATACAAAAGGCCGATTCTCAGGTCCAGGCAGAAAAAAGGTTCTTTTGGTAATTGGATAGGCCATTAGGTGGTAATTTTGCCAGCATACTGCCGTACTGGTATCATTCCGGCTGAGGGGGGCAATTTAGACATAAAAATATGATAATAGGTATATTTTCCTCAAGTACCGTGGGACCAAGCTATTAAGCGTCAGCAAAAGCCTATGGAGACTGACAGAAGAATCTCCATTACTGTTGTAAGTTGAACCTTCTTTTTAGTATTTCCATTATTTAGGAAAGCAGAGAAGAAATCCAATTATTCTGTTTAAAAGAAATTGTTCAATATGATTTGAGTCTGTTCACAAAGAACAGAGAACTTGGATCTTTTGTATAGGCGATCCACAGCAAGTTAAAGACAGAAATGCTACATACCCACCTCCTCTTTTTTTTTTTTTTTTTGGTTCCCCACATAAAATTGTTTCACTCTCCTGCCGCCCTTTTTTTTAACTAAAACATATTTTACTGCAATTTCTTAATCCAACTGGAGGTGGCAGGGCCAGAGGAATGGCATCTATGTTCTTTACCAGAGTCTTCAGGCAACAAACAACAGTGAAAGTAAAGCCTAGAGAAAGAGGAGTTGTTATTGTTGTAAATGCAAGTAAATCAGCTCCTATGAGAAAATCATTTCTGTTTAGAACTGCCATCAATTTTTAATTCAGAATTGGTACTGACACTCTTTGCTCGCAAGACCAAATTGTTGTGTATACAGGGGGCAAAACGTAGCATTTTATCCCAAAAATAATGATAAATAAAACAGTGTACAGAAATATACAAACCTCTCCAACATTATGGATTGATACATATCATATATACACATCTTTTTTTAACTCAAACAAGGCTTAACCACTTTTCCCTGGTGACCTAAGCAAAAGAATTCTTCAAATACAATTAGGGAAAAGATCAAGTTTCATATTTACTGAGTATTAATTTTTATAAAAATATTTAGTTCTAATAACTACTCTATATTGGATGTATTGCTTTAATCCCACAGAAATATATTGCATAACAATATAATGAACCATTGATCAAATAATACCCAAGTCCAGTAATTACCAATCATAGCTTAAAGGTAGCTTTCAAGCCATATCACCACTTTCCTTGCAGACATAAGTCTCTCGACAGCAATTCTGCCACAAACGTGATCTATAACTTCCAAAATTCGGCCGTTATCTCTATCAATATCCTATAATTGATGGAGATTTCAGTCATTTTGGCCAACTTGAAGGCCATAATGATTCCGCATAAAAATTAACATCAATAAAAAAACAGTCAAATAAACCAACCAACCAACCTTAGCATTCAGGTACCACGTGCACTACTCTTGGCTTTATATGATTAAATCCACCAACAAGTATACAACTTATGTAACAGGCTAACCCACCCTCGATTGATCAACACCAGCCTAGCCAGGTGGTAGCCCGGCCATCCCACGCCCATCGACCATCACCGGCCCAGCCACGTGGATGACAGGTACTATCCCTCTGCTTTCTGAGGGATTTTCACGCCTCCTCCACCACTTGAACCCAAAATCAAAGACATATAATCATTTAGGAAGCATGGTGAGTACCATTTGAGCTAGTCCTTTTTATGTAACAGGCTAACCCACCCCCGATCGACCAACACCGACCCAGCCAGGTGGTAACCTGACCATCTCACGCCCGATCGACCAACATACCCAACCACGTGGATGGCAGGTACTGTCCCTCTGCCTTCTGAGGGATTTCACGCCTCCCCACCACTCGAACCCAAGACCAAAGACATATAGTCATTTAGGAAGCATGGTGAGTACCATTTGAGCTACTCGTCATGCTTCCCAAATGACTATATGTCTTTGGTCTTGGGTTCGAGTGGTGGGAGGCGAAATCCCTCAGAAGGCAGAGGGACAGTACCTGCCATCCACGTGGTTGGGCCGGTGATGGTCGATCGAGCGTGAGATGATCGGGCTACCACCTGGCTGGGCCGGTGTTGATCGATCGGGGGTAGGTTAGCCCGTTACAACTTACTTCTTAAACCAACCAACTTCCATCAAGTACTACAACAATTTTTTTTTTTTTTTTTCTTTTTAATCTTTCTTACTCATTACAGGATATATCTTATATTGGGAATTTTACAATGAATCTCAAGTATGATCTTGAACTCAATTCTTCACAGTTCCAATTAGAACTTTAAAGTAGAGATTACAATTATGGGGGACTTGCTAGGATGAAAAAATGTCACAAGATTCAATAGAATTTGGTATTGTAATCCACAAAAAAATGAGGAACTGATGTCTCCATTTGTACTCAACTTTCTTCACAATAATCTCTACTTTACATAATTCCAATTTCAAACCCCAAGTTACATACTACCAAATACAGGTATAACCAAGGCTTAACTTGTGCAGTTAAAAACCAGTCCTAGTAAACAAACTGATAATAAGAAGATAATAAAAATTGATAAGAAGACTACGTATAGAAATTTATGTACTTCTCAATGTATCTTGTCAAAACATGAATAATTTTTTAATGGTCTTAAGAGAAATATAGAGAAAAGGGAAGAAAAAGGTTGATATGTCATTAGAAAGTACTGAATCCATATAGCAAATCCAACTTCAAAAATGAAGCCATTGTCGAATCTTATAATCTTTGAGAAGTAGAAATTTAGAGCCTTTAAGCATGTAGGATTTGAACCCTAAACCTTATGGAAGTGAACCATCAACCTAATCATTTTATTATTTCCAGGTAACAGCTTAACTAACTATAACCCCCATCACAGCGGGTTTACGATGGAGGTGACTAACCCCACTGGCTACCCTCGCTCCGTTGATCCACAATTTCTTTTATAATTTTTTTTTTAAACAATTCTTTTATTAAAATTTATTTTATATACATTTGGCTTTGGCATAACATCATATACAAAAAACATAAAATTTATGAGCTGAATGATGTCACATTCTAAGCATAATTAAATCAAGTTACATGTCCTCAGAAAATAACGTAAACAAAAACATCAATACACCACAGCACTAGCACGTACAACATATAACCATTAGAGCTAACACAATTATAAAGTCTGATTAATGTGAACCGATAAGTTTTCCTAAACTTTTCATATTTACCTAATTATTTTTAAACATACATATAAAAACAAAGAATTAAAATGGGATCGGGCCAGGAGTACCTGTCCCTGCCCCAACCCTGATGATGCAGGTCACTTCCGCCCTTAACAGGGGGAGGGGGTCCCTCCCTCACGGGGTTCTTTTGACATGTCTACTCACAGGAGATGCAAATAGGTTTCTTGAAAATTGAATAAACATGTTTTCGGTTGTAAGAAAACAAATAAAGGAATTCAGGAAAGGGCACTTTCATTCAAAAAAGTTGTTTCGACCATTTCAAGCTATACGAAAACGAATGCTAAATGCACTAGAAATTAATACTGTAGATCAGTATGAGTCCATCTGTTAATCTAGACATGCACTATTCCATATGCACATTTAAAGCTTTGTTATGAGCACCTCTTACTCTTGTGTGATTGGCTAGTCAAATTGGAGGTCCTATCAGTAATTATTCCAACAACATTGATATTTTTCTTGGATATAGTTACCTTATTGGTTGGATAAAATTACCCATTAATAACAACATTGAATCTAAGGATTATTATTGATGGATAATCTTACCCAACCAATAAAAGATAGCCAAACATATTTTTCATTTCTCATCTATTAGATTGTCCAACTGATATAGCCAATGAATTATAATTAACATATCACTCACTATTTCATCTGAAGATTTATATAGTGGTTACAACTCACTTGTAATTTCATTTTGACATAAATTTAAATAGAAATTTTCAACATTCTATTAGCATAACATCCTGCCGAATCCCAACATAAATTCGATTTCTAACATAAGACCTCTTACACAACTATAAAAGACCTCACCAAACACAATTCAACAACACTGAAGACCAACACTGAATTTGAGATGATAGTCCAAGCACTAACTTCTTATTTAATGAATAAGAAATTGGAGGTCTTATCAGTAATTATTCCAGCAACATTGATATTTATATTTTTTCTCATCTGCTATATTGTCCAACCGATATAGCTTACAAACTATAATTAACACACCACTCACCACTTCATTTAAAGATTAACATAATGGTTACAACTCACATGTAATTTCATTTTGACATGAATTTAAACATAATTTCAACATTCTAATATCATTCTATTAGCATAACAACCTACCCAATCCCAACACAACTTTGATTTTTAACATAAGACATTTTACACAACTATAAATGACCTCACCAAACACAATCCAGCAACATCGACAACCAACACTGAATTTGAGATGATAGTCCAAGCACCAATTCCTTATTTAATCAATAAAATATTAAAAAGAAAAGAAAAGAAAACTAATAAATAAAACCGAAGGCACAAAATGCTATAACATGAACTTGCTAGTCTTGATGATGACGCCTTCCGCAATCCCCATCCCATTGTGAACAATTGTAGCCAAATTATAAGCGACTCAGAAATAGCTGAAAATGTGGTTGAAATATCCACACCCTAGTTTATTCCACACAGCAGATGTTTAAAAAATGTCATGGACAAAACATAGAAAGAAGGCGAAATTAGGAGCCGAGATTCATGACTATCAATACTGTAGCAGAGAGAGTGCATGTAACACAAAGGGACAAGTGGGCGCAGAGAGAGAAACACAGAAAGACCAAGTGAACGTGCAAAATTAAAAGCTTTACATGCATCTGAACACCCAGAAAAAGCAAGGCCTATAATAAAATATACATATAAAAAATATTATAATACGACTTAAAAAAAAACGTTGTATGAGATGAGAGAGAGACGTCTTACTTGAGAGAAATGGATAAAGATGCATCATGCATATGACTTTGAAGAGGTTCTGAAGAGAAAACCATCTTCCACCAATCCACTCACGCGCAGGTTTTGCCTCAGATAAATAAAAGATTGCTTCCACCAATCGCATTTTGCCACCGACTCGTTCAACAACACAAAAAAAGAAAATAAATTAAAAATCTGTCTTCTCACTCTCTTTTCTTGCATGGTTTGAATGGCCTTTGGATTCCATTCACACGAGGGATGAGAATGGCGATTTTATCCTTTTGTTACGCCAAAAAACAGAAGTCGCTCCCGCTAAATTCAGGGGAATACTTACAACAACTGCTTTACAGCAAACTAATTTATTTGACCAAGGCGCCATCTATTCGGTTTTTACCTCTCAAATCCCATTTCATTTCTCAGCTCTTTCAATTTTCTTTTAACGCACAAAACAACTTGCAGAGGTGGGCAGGCGAGTGTCATACATGGATGAGGATTCACACGCCACTACTACTTCTTGGGCCCCCTTTAATCAATTTCACCATTGAAACGTCAAGGTCGTGGTTCTGGTTTTCTTTTTATTGGTTCAGATTCTATTGACTTGCTGCAGTTCCGTTATTATACAGCAACTTTAGTTTGTTTTATTTTTGATTTGAACAAATTTAATTGAAATTCAATAATTTTTTTTTCTTTTCAAAAAAATCCATAGAACAAGTGGTTGAAAGGTAACAAATTTATGTCATTGTACTTCTTTATTTTATTGTACATACAATGATTTTTTTTTTTAATATTGATAACTTATCTCATGATGTTTTAGGACAAGTTATGATATTATTCCGATGCACGATTTGAGAATTTGCTCTCTTAAAGAAAGAGATAACAACCCATATCAAGTGAGAAAACAACACACAATAGGTTGAGAAAAATTGTGCACAAAGTGAGACTTTGGTGAAATTAAACTTGCAATCTTGAAGCCAAGGTTGTGAGTGCATGGTTTTTCCACCAGATTAGGCTTCCTTTCTCATAAATATAATGAATTGGAAACATTATGATTAGCAAGGGGTAGAATTTTATTTGAGTCCTTGTTTTATCATTTTTAACACATTTTTATCATTTTTACTTATTCTGAATTTTGAAAAATACGTCAATTAGGTCTATTTTATATAAACTTTAATGGTTAAACTTAACGAAATATGGTTCAAGATCATATTGCTCATGTAACAACTATATCATTCTCACTAGTATTCAATATTCACAACTTGAATTTCATAACAATCTTAGTGTGATGCATGCACCATCAATAATTGCAGCGAGTCTATATTTTAAGGTTAATATAATATGGCTCTATAACCACAGCTTCAAGCATTATTGCCAAATGAATATACATATTATGGTTTGTATGAGAATTGTAACAACCAATGCAAAAACCACTACCATAGAAGCGAAGCAAAATAAGAATTTTGTTTGAAGAGAGTTGGCAATGGACTTGTAAACCCTGAGAAAAAGGTTGCACTCTATATTAACAATGATGTTCTTGTAAATGGTTCTAGTGTCTTCAATGTAAGGTGTGCCAAAGTGTATAAAGTCAATATGAAGAACTAAGGCCATCGCCATATGGCTTGAGATGATAGAAATAATTTTCAACTACATATTTGTATTAGGAATTGTCTTAATATCTTAAGTTAAAATTTGAGGAGCCGTTGAGGTTTCAGGTAATTGCAAAATTGCAAGTACCCTGTTGTGTGGGGGCTAGAAGTGGTCAGCAGGGCAATTGATGAAATGATTATTGAAAAATGAAAAATGAAAAAAAGGGCAGAAGTGGGACCGCCTGCAAAGACAGATGGACATGATGTGACGGGTACAATTAAACGATTAATTTCCACTGAGGGAGAAAGGAAGGCGATGCTGTGGAGCGTGGCCTGACTACAGGAGCCACACGGGCCGGGCTTTAAGATCCAATCAAAGGATTATTGCCACGTGGTATTCACGGAGGGGGACAATATGTTGGCAGCCAGCAGCCCCTCGGGCCTCATCCCCTACCCTGTCACCGCCGAAAAAGCCTGCCACCCTCTTCATTCATTCATCTCTCTTTTTTACTCCTTTGCCCTAATTGGCTCTACATTTGCATAATAAAACAAGAAGAAATAAGTTTAAAAAAATTAAAAAAAAAAAAAAGAATTCAACTCCATATATATCTCTTTTTTTTTAAAAAAAAATCATATATATCACCTTTTAATATAATCAATTGTAAAATTTTTTTATTTATCTAATAAATTTATTTTATAAATTTTTTATTTATTATAAAAATAACTAATTCATATTATAAAAAATAAATTTTAAAATTTTATAAATAATAATTAAATTCGACATATATAATAGATATTTGATTCATTCAATATTAATTTTAAAAAAAAAAAAATCCATCCATATCTATTCATATTTATCCAAAAATATTTTTTTAGAACAAAAAATTTCATATTTAATATTTTTTAATATTTATGGTGGAAATAAAATTTCATATTTATTTAATTATATAATATTGCGGTGGGGATTATGGTAGTTACATTATGCAGTTACAGTTAACGTCGTGATTCGTGAAGTTCCTAACATATATATATATATATGTCAGATTCATGTCAAACTTCTAAAAAGAAATGTTTTACAACATTCATTTTCACATTATGCTATAAAAAATTAATTATATTAAACATTCATGTCATATTACGTAATAGCAGTAAGGTACACGGCTACTCTCAAAGTATAAGGAAACTTCCTTTTCTCTATACATTGAATAATTCAATTTCACTGTATTATATAAACCACTAACTGTCATACAAAGTTTATTACAATTTACAAGAAAGAAAGGTCTAACGAGTGAGAAATGACAACGATACATCTGTACATACACACATGTAGATGAAGGTCATGCCATTGCCAACCGTATTTGACGAAGCTTGAAGTCATCACCTGCCGTATGACCAACCGCTTTGTTTGGTTAGTCTACAAGATGGCTAAATTCTTCATTCTCGATTTATATACATTTAGATGACAATCACAATGTGAAACTACGTCGGTTGAAATATAATAAATTTGTGGTAGTCAATTTGAAATGGGTTGACTAGTCCTGGTAAATAGATTTGAATAGGACTTGTAGTAGCCAATTTTGCCATTGCTATTCTATATGTCTATAAAGTGGTGATAATAAATTAACATTCAGAGGTTAATAAATAAGAGTAGTGAAGGAATATGTAAGTACAAGAAGTAAACTTAATACAAAGTCAATGAATATATAAATAAGGGTAGAGGGTGTTCACTCACAGACGCAGTGTATGCGTTTTTCATGATCTCCATTAAACATCCACAAAATGTAACGTCATTTTCCGCTATTAGTTGGGGTGGGGCTGGGGCCATTAATCCCATTTCAATCTGCCACCAACAATACCAAAATAAATAAATAAAAATAAAATAAAACATCTTGAGAGAGAGAGAAAGATAGAGGCAGATGCCTGAGTTCCAGAAGCTGCCAGTAGCTTCAAAAAGGACACTTGAACTTAAGGTCATGGTTGTCAGTGACAAGTTGCAAAGGCAACCGATTAAAACAGTGGAAAACCAATCCTTTTAATTTGTAATATGTTAAAAGATAGATAAATAGATGGAGAGATAGATAGAGAGAGAGAGAGAGAGAGAGAGACATTTGGCTTTCTTTGTTCAACTGCAACCCCAGATTTAGCTTTAGCTAGTTATCCATTCTATCTGTACATAACGGCTATTGGATATGGATGACAACAAAAGCAAACCTCCACCGTCTAGTGTCTACTCTATTTATTTTAATTTTAGTAATACTGTTGTTTTCTTCTTTGTAATAATAATGGTAGAAGAAAAAGATATACATGGAGTTTTAATTCACTTGAATGCAAGCACATGACTGTAGTTGTAGGTGTCATCCATGCAAAGCCGCAGAAAAGGAGACATGCACCACCAATGCTTTTAAACAAACTGTGTGGACTAACAGCTCTCCATCTATCCCTTTTTTCTATCGGTTTTCTGTATCCTTCATCGTATCAACAAAACTAATATTTTCAAAACAAAAAGGTAAATTTCATTATATCTATAGGCTATAATCTCATTTCATTTATTACTTTAATAAGATTAATACTAAATTATTTAAATTCAGACCGAAATAAAATATGTCAATCATTGATCTCAAAAAAAGAAAAAATGTGAATCATTTGTATTAAAGAATATATATATGTCAATCATTTCACCTGAAGATTAACAGTTTGATAAAGTGTTTACAAGTTACATAATATATTGTTTTAATATAATTTCGGATAAATAATTTGGATATTATAACATTGTGTAAAATGTAAGTATTTTATAATTCATACTTTCGAAAGTTACAACGTGACTTTTCAAAAAAATAAAAAGAAAGTTACAACGGGATGCCCCTCGCATTAAAATTTTATTTTATTAAAGCGCTATCAAATAACCACAAAAGCCAAATCCACTGGTGCCGGGCCGAGAGCTAAGGTCAGTGGGCCTTTATTACCCGAACAATACTAATTACTTAGGCCCAAAATAAAGGGGAAAGATAAAACCAACCCGGCAGCACAGAGGGCAAAAAATGAGACACAAACTGAGCCTACTCACATTACAAATAAATACGCATTGGTCAATATAGATTGTAGTGTCAACAACAAATTAATGAGTAGCGCATATTGATGTCATTTTCTGCAAACAAATTAATAAGAACTAAAAATTGTTTAAATAACCAAGCAAATTCGAATTATAATTCAACAATTTTAAGAAAATGTTATCTAATCAATAAAGTTAAGCCATGCGAAATTTATCATAAATTCACTTACTATCAAATGATACTTGTTAATTGCAAAATACTCATGACATTTTTTTTTAATATATAAAATGCTCTTGACATTATTTGATACAAAATACTCATGACATTATTTAATATAAATTTTATATAGATTTCGATATCTTATCCAATCTCTAATTTTATCTCTCAATTGGAGCTCTTAGACTGGTTATAAAGATGGTTATGGATATCAATATAAGGGTTTCAATTGAGGGATAAAGTTGTAGTTGGCTAAAGATAATATATATATATTTTTTAATAATATTTGGCATTGCTCAAATCGAATAGGTATCCAAAGCCGAGTGACGACAGCTTAATTGAAGCTAGGTTGCTGTCCATTACAGGCGGAAGGGGACGCAGGACATGGAAGTCTTCGCCCAAAACCGAGACCGAAAAAACAAAATGAGACATTGAGATCATCACTCTCTCATCCATCTCCAAGTTGAACATTCCCTATATAACGATATTGAACAATTTTAAGTTTCGAATAACTTCACGTACGTCTCCGGTGACACTTCACACACATATAGGGAAAAAAAAAAGTTGCAAGTAATTAAGCAGCAGAAATGGCAGCCTTCCTTGCAACACCTGCATGTAGCTTTGCCACTGCCGGCATCAAAGCTTCCATGTCACCACAGAAGAGCTTCTCTACCACCGTAAGACATTTCCCATTACATTTTTACACTCTATGAGAGAATAACATAAATGAATTGTGTCCAAATACATACTATCTTGTTTGTTGTTTTTAATGGAGGTCCTATGTTTTGTGGGTTAAAGCACATCCCGAAAATCCAATTCTCCAAGGCAGCTAAGAGGTCTTTCACTACTCGCTCTAGATGCTTCAGGACTGCAATTTCATGTTCTGTTGTAAGAAATCAAACTCTTCCATCCTAGTGTTTTATCTTTATTTTTATTTGCTGAGCCTCCATACTCCATTACTAAACCTGGCAAGAACAAATCAATGACCAGGCTCAGCCTGAGACACTGAAGACTGTACAAAGCACCATTGCTAAGCAATTGTCAATTGAGTTGGACTCTGTAACTCTTGAAACCAAGTTTGCTGACTTGGGTGCTGACTCCCTCGACACGGTATTTAATAACCTTGACGAACAAGAAATTCATTATCATCATGAGTATGATTGATTTTGACATTGAAATTATGTTTATCAGGTGGAGATAATGATGGCTTTGGAAGAACAGTTTGGAGTGTCCATTGGAGAAGGTGGGGCCGAGAACATTGTAACAGTTCAAGATGCTGCAGACCTCATTGAGAAAGTGAAGGCAGCTGCTGCTTAGTTCTAAATGTCTCAACCATAGAAAGAATACATACATCTTTTGATGTTAGCTTTCATTCTGTCTTGTTTTCCCAGATGAAGGAGGCAACTTTTGTTCCAAGTTGTTCTAATTGTAATCAATGAGTTCCTCATTGATAAAAAAAATCATAAATACATGCATAAACGAAGTTGAGCTTCTTTTGAGCAGAAAATTGGACACCTTTTTAAGATCTGGTTCAGCAAACCGTGCATCTCTATTAAAATAAAAGTCCTGGCAACAAAGGAACCCAGTCACCACAATTTAAAGGGACATAAATTGATATATTTCATCGCACATTTCATACGAGAAACAAAATAAGAAGCTGTGAGAAGGGTAATTGGTCCCCAAATAGATTCATTTATACACATGTACCCGTACACAGATAAATGAAGTAGTCCGTCCAATGTGAAAACTACTAATAAATTTCGCTCCAATTCTCCAGTGGAATTTTGTTCCTTCTGAAGTTCAGCCAAAGCATGCTCTCAGTTAGATTGCTATGAACCTAGAGATTACCGATGCATGCCCGGAGCAGACATGTAGACCTAAGTGCCCTTTGATATTAGACAAAAAGAGAGAGAGTACTGAAACTTTGAACAAAAGGCAAAAGACTATATGATACATCATAGATATATCAAAGTCCTTTCCATGTGTGCTGTAATTCTATGACCTCACTCTTCCTATGATTAAAAGACCCTGTGCAGAATGAATTTAGGGCACTTCAATCTTCCAAACGTCTCAACCAGTCGCTGATGGTTCTGGAAAGAACTCTAATTTCATTCAGTGAAAGAGTTTTAAGTCCCTGTGCAATAGCATCTGCAGGAGTATACCAGTAGCCTGCTTGCCATTTTGGTTCCTGATCAAGTGAAAAGGAAAAGAAAATAGTTAGAATAACAAGCAACATAAACAAGCTGCAATCTTCCATAAAGAGCTAAAAAAATGCATGTGCAGACATGTACAAATGGTATTATCCACTAATATTTTTCTAACAGTCAACTGATTGCCAGTAATCTCTATCAAAAACTTTCCTGAAGCCTCTCTCTCTGTAACTTCACAATCTCTGCCACTTACATGGCAAAAACTTAACAGAAGCAATCTAAAGAAAATAAAGTTTGCATGTATTACCTGTATGCATGGTGTGATATGGTTACCATTTAATTGGACCTTTTCCAATGTCCCATTGATAGACTCCACACGAGGTCTTAGAGTCTCTTCAAGGAGATCCGTCTCATCAATTGTGTCGAAGTTGAACTTCACCTAAGAAAGAAATGTTTTTATACGAACAAAGCCATCCAGAATACCCGAATTTCAGAATGAAAAAGAACTCACACATACCAGTAGCGTGTGTTGAACATTGTATGACTTTTTGAAACAATCACGATTCTCAAATGGTGTTGGCTTGAACTCCGATATCCCTTCTGTAACCTAAGAGATGCAACATAAATTTCGCAGATATATATGATTAGAATTCAATAACTTACTAACTTATCGCTTGATGAAAAATTAAATATTGCTAAAAGAAAAATGAACTATTTATGTTAATCAGTTCATGTTAGACTACCATGCAACCTACTGTAGTGAGCTGTCATCAGTTGTCCACCAATTGGAGTTTCAAGGACATGTGTGAATAAATTTACACTGGTATGACCTCTTCAGTTAACTTCTAGAGGGATTCTCATCAAATTGAATGGTCATATTCAATAACATGTTTTCCACAGCAAGGTAGGGAGAGGTGAACGAAGATCTAGAGGCAACCAAATAGGCTATCTAATGAGTTCTCTCAGTAAACATTACACAGATACCAAAATACCTGATTAAAAACTGAGGGCAACTGATTAACAAAATTGTTCAGCGAAATTAAGGCTTCCTGATCAGTGCCTGGTATAATAGCTCCAGCTGTATCAATTAGCATTTTCCATGCATCACCTACGTTTGTTTAATCATGCCAAGTAGGAGCATCAGAACAAATACTGTGCATATATATATACAAATGATGTACTTGTGTATTGAAACAGCAACATGACATAATTATATAATGTTGTGATAACTTTATCAGCAACTGAACACATCAGAAGAACAGGAGAGGGGAACGAAAGCATAAATTGAGGTGATTGAATAAAGAAGTGATGGCCCATAATTATAATTCCTTATGTGAGTATAAGATAAAAATTACTTTTGCTAACCTAAATACTTAAGATTATTGGTTTTTCAAAGTAATATAGAAAACAAAAACAGGTTGATGTGCATCGTCTTCTTTGAGATTTATCGTCCGTCCATATTGTTGCAAGCATGAGAAAAGTTGAGGAAATGCTTGTAAAATAGCATGAGTTCCCAGAGATAAGGAGAACGGTAAGTAGCCCATCTTCAAGAAAAATGTTACTCAAATAGAGGGAACATCGTACTTGGATGGTGACAAGACAAAGGAATTATTATACAAATTTTCACTTTCTAGATTGAAAAATTGCCATAGTGTTTAAATTCAATTCGTATATTCTGCTCTCTCAAGCATAGTAACAAACAAAGTTCTCCTACAGAGTTTAACATAGGGAACAGAGAGATGTAATCATCTACGTTTAAGAAATGTAATATCCTATACCAAAACCATAGAACGTCCAAACAAAATTAGCATACGTTTGCAGTTCACCTGAGGCACTCCTAGCCATCGAATACGCTGGAGATGCCTCCACAAGTGGCATCATCTGACTGAGTAGAGGACCCAACTGCAAAATGGCATGACAACCTTTAAGTATAAGATTTGATTAGACCTAATCGATCAGTATTTTACAAGTTCAAAATCGTGAAGATCAAGGATCATAGAAAATTGACCAGAGACACGTGTGAGCTACTCTAATCTATCCAAATTTCTTGTTCAAAAAGATCAAAACAAAGGTAACTATGCCAAAAGGCAGAAGGCACAGTACTATAGAGATACTCTTCGGTAACACGAAAAAAAAAAAAAAAAAGAGGCTTCTTTTCCCATTTAGTGACACTGAAACTGTGGATTCCATTCTGTTCTAAAATTTAATTCATAAATCCTATAAGATTCACTCTAAAGAGGAGAAAAATAGATACATAATATCCAAGCATATAAGTACAAATGAAACACATGTAAGTACCTGCTCAAAGTAGGGTACTGCCTCTGTTGCCGGCCTGTTGTTGAATGAGATTATGACATTAGCCTTTCACAAGAGATAACATTCTTTGTCACACTCCACAAAAATTGCTTCAATCGTATTAAACAAAACAAAACATAACTTTACAACCCGCGTTTCCATTAACAAGTCTATAACCTACTCTTTCAAATAATTTCCCACTTACAGACAATTAAATTTTCAAAAGAATTAGAAACCAAACCTTTGGTATCTTCTCGGAGAAATAACTAGCTGTGAGAGCTTGGAGAAGTGCACCATTGCTACAAAATAAAAACAATTGAAAAACAAGAAATGAATCATTATAGCGAAAATGTAGCAGTGTTGAATCCAAACAAGGACAACAAACACTAGTCACCTGTGACCAACGGAGTAAAGAGGAAGGTCAACAAGTTCAACAGCCGTTAAATTGGCATCAGGCAGTCCAGAGACGAGAATAGTATCCAAGCAGGAATGGAATCTCTCAAACACTTGATTGGCAGCACGCGCGTGATCAAATGTCACATTGTACGGCACTGATATCACAAGATACCCTTCTTTTGCCAAAAGCTCTATCAAATAACTGTCACCACACACAACACGTTTTTTTTTTTTTCCAGTTACGATCTCAAAGATTTAATTTATATGAAAAAAAAAAAAAAAAAAAAAAAGAAGAAGAAGAAGAAACAAACAAACAAACCTGTAGGTGACTTCAGGAACGGCTCCCAAGAAGGCGCCGCCCAAGAATTTGATGATGGCGCTGGGCTTCTTGCCATTTGGTGGAGGTATGACCAAACAAGAATCGATCCTCTTGTACATCTTGCCGTTAATGTTATTGTAACTACTCTTGGAACTTAAATCACTGTAATTGAAGGTGGAGCTGCTGTTGATTTGACCAGCGTATCCGTTGCGAGAAAGCGAAGGTGTATTTACGAGAATTTGTGGACGTTGTTTTCTACTAGTGATCGGAGGAAACACAGACAGCGAATACGAGCAATCTGTTGTAGGAGAGCTTTTATTTGTGAGTGATTTTGGCGAGATAAAGGAACCGCAATGAGTGGAGGTCGCTAGTTCCATACTAGAGCTAGAGGATGCTGCTATAGAGGTAACTTGGTACTGGAAACAGTTTCTTTTTAAAGAATTTTCTCATGGAATGGAACAGTTTGAGTCTGGTTAGTCGTTAAGCAGGATAGTGAAGTGGAATGGAAAATAGATAAAGAAATAAAATGTTTTTTTTTTTTTTTTTTATGATAATAATTACGCCACGATTGAAATTTAATTTCCTCATCATTCATGTGGCCCGATGGGTCGCTCCTAAACGATCATTTTCTTGCTCAAACTGGGCTCTTCTTGGGCTTTTTGGCAAAAGAAAGTAGCAGTGATATTCCATTCCACTCACACCACACCACACCACACCACCACCACCACCAGCAGCCCCCCTCCCTTAAAAATTGTATCTATATCCCACAAAAAGTTTAAGACTTTTTTAATTTGTTTTTAAACTTCACTTGATACCTATAGTTTTTTTTCTTAATTTTATTATATTATATTTTTATAAATACATTTCATCTATACCTACTTTATTATTTAGAGGAGAAAAATTTATAAATAACAACAACAACTACATGAAACAGTAACAGCAATGTGTTTGATGGAAATAAAATATTTTTCAGATTTATTTTCTCTTTTAAATAAATTCGTGTTCCAATCCTCGATAGCTACAAGCAATAACAACGCAGCAGCCATCCATCTAAGCATTCAAAGGGTTAAGAGTCAAACAATATTTTTTCAGCTGCCACCATCATATATCAATTTCTGGAGATGGAAGTTTCCAAAAATTCCATGCATTAAAATCCTCCTGTAACTATTTCCCAGAAAAAAAAAAAAAAAATCCTTCTGTAGCCAATGGAAACAAAAAAATTGGAAAAAAAAAAGAGGAGGGCAAAATATGAACAGTCAACGAAACAATTAACTAAACAAATCGTTCTTTTTCAATTTCCATAAGCATAGGACATGCAAAGTTGATCAAGCCAGTTGCCTTTAGTCACTAATCACCAGTGTTTATGTTCTCCAATAAATTCCAGATTGAAGAAGGAAAGGTGGAGAAGGAGCTTATTAAAATTGAAGATTGAGGCTGTATTTTGAAGAACGGCACCTAAACTATTACAAGCGTAGCATTTAAAGGAAGCAGAACCAAACCTGCTCGGAAGAGGTCCTGTGAGGAAACATGCCGTGGACAAGAGCATGAAGAGAACTATATGATTGTGTGTGAACACGTCTGTTCACAACAATCTCATCCTGCAAAACTTGCAGGTGTATGTGTATCTACAAAATGTTACCTTTTTAGTAATTATACTCGAGGATAATATTGGATATTTAAAAAAATAGTAATTTGAGGTATGCATATAACTTTTGAGGGTTGATAATGTAACAGCTCAATTAATTTTGCTGATTCTATCTTGGGCCTTTTGTCCACTTTATTTTTTAAACAAAATACCATAAGTCTTTGTTAAAAAGAAAAAGGTAAAGTCTGTGAATGAGACTCCATAAAGTATGCTTGAACTGCAAAATAATAGTTCATGTATTGGCACAAGAGCAAATGGAACCGAATCAAACAAAAATTCAAGATGATATGTTTCTCAACTGAAGCTCTTAGGGGCTCAGTTTCAACTCTGCCCCAGTAAGTGCAATTCGGAATTTGGTATTAGAACTGATAAAACCAACTAGCATAGAGGATTAGAGATCTTGAAGTCGATTTTTATTATTAACACTCAATAAAATAACATGTTACAAATACAATGATAGGACATCAGTGTAACTAACAGGCACTCCATGTAAAAGTATTCACTGTCATGTGGAACCATGGATTTTGCAGTGCCTCTGCTTTCTTCTTTGACATCTTTCTCCCGATCCCTCAAGCTCTCAAATTCACGATCATCAGAATGCCCCAAGAATCCAATAACAGTCACTAAACATACATGTATTCACCACCACGCACTGCATTTGCAGCTCCTTTCCTTTCCTCTTCAGCCTCCTTCTCCCGCTCCTTCCAGCTCTCATATGCATGATCATCAGTTTGTAATTCATGCCGACAAATTGGGCAAGAATTGTGCTCATCCTGCCATAAAGTCAAAATGCTATAAGGCACATGCAATTCCTATCCCATCTAATCATTGATAAAGTATTTATCAGGCGGAAAAAGTATCAAAGGACACTGGCAATGATAGGTTGTGTATTTTTTTCATCCATCCTAAATTGAATAAGTCATGGAAAATTACCAGCCATGGTTTTAGACAAGGTGGATGGAACGTGTGTTTGCATGGCAATTCTTGCATTTTGTCACCCGAAACCAAGTTCTCCTTGCAAATTGCACACTCTGCATTGTGTCCCAGCTTGCTCAGAATTTCATCTGTGAGAGTGATGACTGGAAGCTTTGCAACAACTTCTTTACTTGCAGGTGGAGCTCTAGGGGGTGCAGCATTATGCTCCAGTAGCTTAAAGATAAGATCAATAATGTGAGTTGTGAGATTGATGTTATTTCAATAAAAATCTGAAGTCTTTCTAAACTAGACCAATAAATCAACAAGTAAACACTATTCAGACCAAGATAAAACAAGAGCCACTAACAGAGTAAGGAGTAAATATGTCTCCACAACTCCTTGAATTTTTTTTTTTTAAAAAAAAAAAAAAAAAATCTCTTTAATTTTGTTCTCTTTTGCTTGTAAGAATCGATAAAAACTCATTGACTATTGGCTTATTCAATGGATTTTATCATTCAAATACATCTTGCAATAATGAATTAAAAAACTTTTTATTTGTTCAACTGACATTCTTTCTTTTGCAGCGTTGCATAATTATCAAAAGCCTTCCCTCTTTCTCTATATCTTGTTGAACATTTTATAAACTTCTAGTTGCCATCATCTTCTACTATAAACATCTTGCACAAATATTAAGTAGATAATTGATCTTCCTAGCAACACAATTATGTTTTTCTAACATTTAATTTTCTTTCTAGATCTCGTGTGTAGCAACCAAGACAAAATCACTGAATATCTTCAAGTAACACTAATAAATGTAAACCGCAGAAAAGTAGGCACAGAGTACCTCTGGTATAACAATGTCAAGGTTATTCATAAAGTTCTGTAAAAGAGTGGCAGCAGTTTCAGAAGCGTTCTCACTTTCCGCAGAACCACGAGAAGACTCAGCATGCACCAGTGAAGCAACTGCATTCATTAAATTTGTTTGCTGCAGCCACTGAGGCTGAGGAGGCTCAGGATCCACCGTCAGATGCCCCTCAAAAAGATATCCTGAATCAACACGAATAAACAAAATAAAAATATCTCACGCATCCAGTTAACCACATATAACCAAATAAGCAAGGGCAAAAAATTATTTCAAAATTAAACCTCTATCTGTTGCATTGTTGGTGTGTGAAGCCTCAGATTGGTTATCGGTTTCATGCAAATGTTCTTTGGCTTGAGCAATGCAAGTCTTCAAGTGTTGTTTCTCAGAGGGATTGGAAACAAGGGACTCAGCCTGCTCAAACAGCCTCAGGCCAGCAAGCCAGAAACCAGGCGCCGTATATCTAGTCTTCAAAACAGTCACAACTCGGCATACAACAGTATAGAACTGCCACCACAGGTAAAAATTAAAAAGCACTAATTAGTACATGTTTGGTAGAGCTTCTTTAGTTTACCCAAATTTTTTCATGTTTTTGAGTTGCCACTCCTCTAAAGCTTTTAGTTATTAAAAAAAAAAAAAAAAAGATTTACATTCACCCAGTGAAGCTCAAATTTTAACCTTTTTCAAGTACATATATATTAGCTTTTCTAAAACATTAAAATGTCAAAGATCCTAATTTTCATATGTCATTCCTAATAAATTAAGTATATAAAGTTGTTTCACAATTAAATTTAAACAATCACACTACCGACAAATTTTTTCAAAAGTTCTCTAATTCTAGAAATCTACAAGAACAATTATCAAGCTCATAAAACAACTAGCAAAACTATTAAACGAAGCGATTTATGAATTTACATTTGGATGTAGTAGAATTACAAATAATAATAATAATAATAAAGATTCCGATTTAATCTACAAGAACAAATATCAAGCTCATAAAATAACCCCTAAAATTGATCCAATTATGACCTATTTCTAATATTCGAAGATAGCAAAGATTCGAATATTAAATAATGGAAAAGAAGAGGGAGGCAGACCAGATTGCGCAGAGGAGGGGAAGCAGAGGGAAATCGGCCACGAAGGAGAGAAGTGATTTTGGAGACGGAATCCTCAAACCTCTGTTTCTTTCCAAGCTGTTTTTGCAATTCTTCTAGTTGTTGTCTCAATCCTTCTTCTGACTCCATTTTCTTTTGTTGTATTGTTTGGTATTTTCGAGTGAATGATTTTACGCGTTTTAGAAATGCATTATGATTTGAATTTATGAGAGTTTTCTTTTTCTTGTTCAAGAGGAAACCAAATTCACGGTTTGGGTAATGTCCGGTGGTGACCGTCTATGAGTTGCCAGATTTAGCCACGTAGATATTAATGGATAATGACTTTGGGCTTGGGTTACAGGGTTTTGATACGATATAAAGAATTAAACACACTTATAAGAGAGAATTATTTCTTACATATTTTTAAATATAATTTTTATAAATTTTTTTAATCGAAATTTAATGATTATTACTCGATCCAATAATAAATTTATAAGTTGAAAAACGAAAATCCAGTTAAAGTTGGCAGGAGACGGGTTTATTTGAATGATTAAAAGCTATAAAAACGAAAGTCGAATTTGGAGGTGTTAATTGAGTCGAGCTGTCCAGGCCGCGTCCAATTCTTTAAGTTGTGAGGGCCGGACTTAACTCAAAACCAGTGAGTCGGGAGGGCCCAACTTGTGGGCATGGTTTTTGAGCCTAAAATTTAACACAAAAGTTAAAAAGAGTGGTGATATTTCCAGCCCTCTAAACTGTATGTAGACCTCCAAAATACAATTATTTAAAAATTGCAACATGGGACTTCACCCCCAAAGCCTTAACTGTAAAACTCAACTCTTGCTTCTCTGACAAATCAACTTCATCGCTCTCCTCAGCTTTCCACTCAAAACTCCAAGCCAGATTAGCCACAAAATACTCCAAATGAAGCATTGCCAAATTAAGTCCTGGACATATTCTCCTTCCAGCCCCAAATGACATCATCTTTATCTCCCTACTCCTTGTTATATCAAACACTTCTCTACTGCTTGTCTGATCATGATCATCACCACCATTCGATAACCTCTCAGGCTTAAAAGCCTTTGGATCCTCCCACACTTTGGGGTCCCACCCCATCTCAGCCACCATGAAATTTACAGCTCCATCATTTGGGATTTTATACCCATGCCTAACTCTACATCCTCTGTCACAAATGTGGCAACACAAAATGCCCCAGAGGATGTCTCCTTAAACCCTCCAAAATCACTACTTTCAGATATGGCAGTCTTAAGCAACTCCTCTTCCTTCACTTCTTCTCCCCTGCATTGAAAGAGACCAAAAACGGTGTTGTTATCGCCTCCTGTAGTACTTGGACTTGGAAGAGTGGGGCAATAGTTATTGAAAAAGAGAGGAAAGGGATAGTGAGCAGATTCATGATCAGTTGAGTTTGTGAACCCCTAAAGCATGATGATGAGGGCGGTGGAAATTAGAAAGAAGAAAAGGATATATTAGTAATTTAGGAAATGTGGTTATAAACTTTTAATATTTTAAAAAATATTGATGGGGTAAACATGTGAAAAGGGGTGTACGTAGAATATTTTATGGGTGTCAATACCGATAAGTTAAAAGTTTTAAATAACAAAAAAAATGAAAAACCTATAACTGAAGCTTAATGGACCATCAAAATCTATCGAGAATAAATATCATGCACTATTCAAAAATCTACTCATACCTCAATAAAGAGAAAAAATTCCTCATGTATACTAATAAATATGCATCATGAGAATTAAACTTCTTAATTTCAATCTATTAAGATAAAATATTATGAATAGTCTAAAAATCTATTTTCACATCACGATAAAAGGATAAAACTTCCCTGCAATATACTAACAAATTGATTATGGACTTCGAACGTATATTATGAATATGAAGACAAAGTAGACTAACTGATTCAATTATAAGTAAATTTACACGCTAAACATGTTTTGATATTCAAACAAAGAAAGAAAAACACGTCTTTGGCGGTTGGTGTTGTTGGTTAAGCGACAGTAGCGCCCATGCTTTAGTGGTATGGGTTCGACATCCATCCATCAATTCAAATAATATATATATATATATAATAATAATAATAATAATAAAATAACAGTTCTCCTACCATTATGTGTGAGTTGTCTTTCATCCTCGTATGACCCTCCCCCATTTTATGTGGACAGATTCTTCTCATATGAGAGTAGTATCCTAGATCGCACTATCGATATTTTTATCTCGATTGATTCCAGTAATTTCTAGACTAATCTTAAAAAAAATCATACTCTAATCTATGCACAAGTATCCAAAAAAGTACCCGCCTTGCCCCATGTACTTGCTGATATCCACTGTGTTTGGAGTGATGTTGGAATGTTTTAATAGAGTAGCGGGTCAACATTCCCAATACTCTATTTGTGTTGTGTCGAATCACTTGGTCCCATATAAAACTACCTTTAACTAGTAAGAATAAATTTATCATATAATTATATAAGCAGTTTAAATACTAATTGGTTTAAATAACAGTATATTCATTCATAGTTTAACTAATTAGTATGTTTATTTTCATGTTTATAATAAGAATTCAAATCTCATAATCATATGCATTTACGTGAATACATAATAGTTGGAATAAATATCTTCCAAGTTTATAAGAGTAGATTTTTTAATGATTATATTTCTGTATCATACTTGAACGAATTTTTTAAGCTCAATAAATATTTCATGATATTATGAGAATATATTTTTAGGGCACACTTAAATGGATTGTTTAATCTCAATAATATCTCTCAGTATTATGAGAGTAGATTTTCATATCACACTTAAATGAATTGTTTAATCTTCATAAATTCTAACAAATTCTCCGCTTTGTAATATTTTTTTTTTTAAAGAAAAGTCATAACACCTTCGGTCATAATTCAACTAATTAGTCGACTATCCAAAAATTAATATACTTTCTATGGTGTGTAAAAAGTTTTAAAAAACTATAGATTTCTCTCTCTCTCTCTTTTTTTTCACCAAATGAATTATCATACCTTGAAATATATTACCTGGACTGAGGGAATTCACCCATGTTAGTGAATAATATGGACCACTAACCGCTGTCCGTTCATGTAAAGCCAAAACCTTGTCATAGAAAAGGAGGTTGGTGGGATGATTTCCATCATGATCTTTAACAAAAGAACCCCAAAGTGCAAACATATCCCCCCATTTACAGCTCGATTCCTATTTCACACCTTCATGGACAACAAAGGACATTAACAATGAAAACTACAATTAAGGAGGAAATCGCATAAAACAACATAATTTACAGATCTCTCACTTAATTAGCTAGATATCAGTTAAATTCAAATAATCCGTCCATTAGTATTTCATGTCCAAACATGATGCATGATACAGCGAGTCATGTTAATGTTAATGTATCGAAAAATTACAATTGTCATTATCAGACAGCATAAGCTTTCATGGAAAAAGTTGTTTCAAGGCAATTATTTGAACGCATCCAACAGCTAAATATACGTTCCATTACAGTTCCAACATGGTGGTTCCTACCAGAGATCACAGCAGATACAGCAACACATCTTAATCATTGACAAAACAAAAATGGCATTGCATCTGATGATACGTCTATCCGTTTTATCCAATCATGAGAGCTAAACTAAATTGTTTGTTGGAGACACAAGAAATGACACCACTAGTAAACACAAAAGGGGGCGTAGAAACTGTAGCAGCTCATGTAATCAATAAATCCGATTAATTTTCATTGACTAAATTTCATGAACAATTCAAACCAAAAATAAATAAATAAATAAATCAGAACTTTACGCGAAAGAATACGAGAAGATTACAACAATAAAAAATCACAGAATGCCAAGTCTCTCAACCCCTCAATGTAGCAGAATTGTTGTCTTCATACAGAAGCCTCAATCCTTGGCTCAAACGAAAAGGCAGACATGAACTCTACAGGTTCACCATTCATAGAGCATTTGGGCAAATCAACCCACTCATTGGTCACCAAATCACATAGAGTGTAACTAAATATTTCTGCAGAGTTCAAGCAGATAAATATCTGGTCACCAGCACCAACACAGTTTATATCAACCTTCTTGCCGTAGAACTCATGAGACATAGCTGGAGGCATTGCTGCAATTTGTTGCCAGGACCCGTTTTCTTGATCAAATCTCCACACTCTAAGACTTGCACTCTCAAGAAATTCAGACAACACAACAACTAGCATCTCTCCCCTACACTCCACTAAGTCAATGGAGTACTCGGAGAAGGCTGGCAATAGCCTGGGGTACTCGGAGAAGCAGCCGCGAGTCAGACTACAAGCCACAATTATCCCAGATGAGCTAAGGAAATAAACAATTTCCTCGCCATCTTTACAAGTAATAACCGATGAGTATTGCTTTGACGGACTTCTCTGCATGTTGGTTGCAACTACATTACCCGCTTTACTAAGGAAGTACACAGCATCATCATCATCATTGGAGTCAATTTCCATAGATTCATCAACCTTTCTACCCAACAAAACATCATCTTTCCAGCGATTGGCGCCTGAATCATAGACTTTATATGAGAGTTTCGCGAGTTCACCAAACACTAACGCGATCTTGTAAGATTGTTGAGGATTCGAATATGTGTTCATGACAATGGCATGGATGGATTCGTTCTCGGGTGCAGGATCCAGAGGAGGGAGTTCGCGACAGGACCCTGTGACCGGATTGCATACAACGAAATTTCCAGATACATTATTATGGAAACAGACCAAACCACCAGATGCTGCAACAGGCATGGTGTTGTGCTGGAGGAGAGGTGGATAATTGACTTCTTTCCAGCTCTTTTCAGCAGAATCGAAAATTATAGAATGGTTGAGACGGTGATCAACCATTAAAAACCAGGGGTCCCTGGAAGGGATCTGAGAGCAGGCAAGCTTAAAACTAGCGGAAGTGGCAACGGATTTCCATCTCTTGCATACTGAACTAAGGCGAAAAAATGTGGAGGTGGGTAGCCATGACAGGACCCTTTCAAGAAGATCTTGATTGAGGTCATCCATGGAAAAGCTGGTTGCTTCTTCATTATATCCTGGGGATTTTCTCTTCCTAGATGGCTTTGAACAAGCGTCAAGCTCCATTGATCGGATACTTATATCAAGCAACTGCAATATCATAAGAGTAAAGATAGTTATAAACAAAAGGTGTTGACAAACAGTGCAAGAAAGTAGACAAAGGATCTAATTTCATGTTGTCTTGTTTAGTTCTTTGGACTTCACTCTATTTCTAAAGATGCAGAGTAAACTCTGTATAAATCTTAAGGAAGAAAAGCTAATAAACGGAAAATAGATGCAAGTAATCGATTTGGACAAGAAGAAAAAGACATGATTTTGGATTGAAGCAGATGACAGCCAGGATGGCATGTACAACAACAATGATAAAAATCATCAAGGAAATAGAATATAATATTTCAGTCTTGGAACAAGGAAAACGTACCTGTTTCTTCTTGAATGCAATATTGTGGAGAGTGGAGAATGAAGAGTTTATAAGGGTAGGTAGTGGATTTAAAAGGGGACAAAGCTAAGAAACAAAAGATTGAATGTAAAAAAAAGGGAAGAAAAGCAAAGCAAAGTGAAGTGAGGAAGGGAGGTAGGAAACTTCCTGGATAGTTACTTTTTATAAGCGTTGACACCAAAAAAAACAAAGCACACGCGCGCACGCACAAAGACACACGAGGGGGTTTACGCACTTGAAACTACACAACTCAAGAGTACTACACCCACCCACTGTAGTTGACTATCTTTCAAGTCTCAAGAAGAGTAGAAATGTTAGTTGGCAATAGTGGCATTGGATTCTGGAGGGAGGGGGAGGGGAGGGGGGTTTATTAGGTTAGGGTGGTGGTGGCATCTAAAATCAAACAAGCAAAAGCACAGAGGTGGGGGGGCCACTTTAATCATAAAAGAAAGAGAAAACACACGTAAACACTGATAAAGAAAGCGCAGGCATTGGTTTGTCAAAGAAGGGTGGTTCTCTCTCTTCTCTCTCTCTCTCTCTGTGCCCCTGCGTGGGTTGCTGACCTTTGTAAAGTAAAAGCTAGACGCTGCTCTGTTTCTTTGCCTCCTCGTTGTGGAATCTCTCTTTCTTGGGGCTTTGTATCTGTAAGTCAATGCCCCAGACGGGCCAGAACTTATTCCCAAGCTAAAATTTTATCATTAAAATAGGTTCACATTAGTAAAATAAAGACAAAAAAGCCGTTAATCACGTCTCTCTCTCTCTCTTTTTGCTCTTGCTTTCAAACAACAGGAGTTGGATGGATTAGATGCTTAGTCACTCTAATCTACTCTGTAGAAACGCCAAAGCAGAGATCTCGATGCCACTAGGGAGTACACCCCCTGTTTCTTAATGGTTTCATTTGTCAGCTACATCTTCGGCCCAAAAAAGCGCATGTGTGATTTTCAAAAAAGTTTTACTCTCTCTTATTATAATATTCCCGGGACATGACCAGTTTGAAATTTTATTTTTCATTTTATTTGCTTTTATGTTATTATTTTAATATAAATTAAAATAAATATTATTAATGTATGTTAAACATAACTTAATTATTAAGGATTCTAGTAGGCTTTGATTTTACCTGTTGGATTTGTTAACACGACAATACAATTCAACTACTCTTGTAATTGCTTTAAAAATAACTCTTGTAAATATAATTCATAATCTGTATTAAAATTTAACCATTTCATTTTTCTATCTATTTTATTTAAACTGTTACAATTTGAGATTTACCATGAACATATTAAATACATCCCATTTATAATTTTTTTTTTTACTTATTTTTCTCTAAAACATTACAATGTGATAAAAAATTATAAAAAAATTTCACTACAGACTTGAAAATATACTTGGTACACTAACCACATTCTTATTATATTTTAGGTTTTACTTTAATTTATTTACACCATATTATACAGACTGATATTCTTTTTTAATATATATATTTAAAAAAGAAAACGTTTTGCATGAAAATAATAAAGTAAAAAAAACGTGAACGTGCTCCTTTGGGCCCGCCCGACAAAATTGGATTGAAATCAGAGTGTTGATATTTACACCCCTCTAAAACTGTTTATATGCTCCTTTAGTGAATTCAGCCCATTAAGGGAGTCATTGTAATCGAAGGAAGATTGCACCACCATTCCTTAAGTTTTGTGAAATTGTACTCCCAAGCAAAAGATCAATTAATTACACAAACCTCCCCTTGCCAATGTTGTACAGGTCCTTTTTGTTATTTGATATTTGTTAAGATGTCTCTTAGTTGGGATGTCGGTCAATGTTGCTAGAGGAGGTTAATGAAATTAACTAATCTATTGTGCAATTTTACCTAAGCCCTTCCTATAATTTATAATCTTTTTTTTCTTTTGAAACATATAATTTATAATCTTTTAAAACAATCTTTAATTCGGTAGTTGTCTTAAAGGGGTGTACATACAACTTTAGTGGGGTGGAAATATCGTGACTCTTGACATCAATCGAAGCGTAGCCCATTTGTTGGCTTAAAATGCCCAAAATAGGCAAGACTGGGCTCAATCAAATAACGATCTTCCAGAACCAAGTAGAAACAGAACAAAGCGAAGGGCAAAATAAGAAAGAGGCAAAAACAAAAAAGGGAAAATTGAAAATAAGAGGAAGAGTCAAACAAACAAATGGCAGAATTGTTAGGTGTCTCACAGTCCTCTCTTGTTCTTCTGCGACCCAAGCTTGGACTTCCAAGCCGAGGCTCTGTTCTTCAATCTCGCAACGCAATCAACTATCAAACGCTCTTGATTTCTCCCAAAAGGATCGTCACTTCCGTTGCGGCAGTCTCGTCCGACTCCAAGTCCTCCACTATAATCACCAACAATAGTGACTCCGCAAAAGAAGAGATCGAGATCGATTTTGGCGGCGTCGGAGGCGGTGGAGATAATCTCGGTGGTGGAGGTGGAGGAGGAGGAGGAGGAGGCGGAGGCGGTGAGAATAAGAACGAGGGAGGAGGAGAATCGTCAGACGAGAGCGGGAAGAAGCAGACGGGGATGTCTATGTCTCAGAAACTCACTCTTGGCTATGCTGCTCTTGTTGGAGGTAATTTTGTTTTAAAAGGGAAAAAAAAGGGTTAAAATTGTGTTTTATTTTAAGTGTTGTACGATAAAATTTAGTGGAAATTATTAGGATTGGTAATTGAAAAAATAAAGAAGGGCTAAAAATTCATTTGAGAAAAAAAAAATTGTCATTTTTTAAATATGTCCCTTAAATTTATAAGGCCAATTTTGTGATTTGATAAATGAATTTGTGAATAATGGATTTCTTGATAGTTAGTGTATAAGGTCATGTTTATACTTGTGGGTGATACATGTGAGCAGTGGGTGGTGTGATGGGGTATTTGAAAAGTGGGAGCCAGAAGTCACTGTTGGCAGGAGGACTGTCGGCTTCTCTGCTCTATTTTGTCTACACACAGCTTCCCACAAAACCAATTCTTGCATCTTCTATTGGCTTTGGTAAGATATTGTCTCTCTCTTTTTATTTTATTTTATTTTATTTTATTTGACTAGTGATGCAATAAGAGTAAATTTAAGCTCTTGCTATGTGGTTATGGTATTTGTTTGATGTTTGTTTTGTTATATCTGATGAGTTGTGTTGGGATTAATTTGATGTTTGTTTTGTTATACCAAAGCAAACTGCTTTATTTAATTAGTAATATGTCAGCTCAAAGAAGAAAGGTAGTAATATTTATATCAATGTTGAATTGAATTTGGATTGTTAATTCGAATATGTGTGTATGTTCGCTATTGGGTTTGAGTTTCCTGAGCAATTTAGTATTATGTAAGATTTGAGACCGAAGTTTGGGACTTCTGTTTATTACAGATGTTCTTAGTTTTGGCTTTTAACCTGAAAATAAATGGAAATGAATGAAAAATACCTGAGTTGAGAAATACATTAATATATGAAAAATATGTCTTTGTCTTCCACATTAGTAATTGTCTACCTACACAAATGTTCTATTAAAAGGTAAACAAGAAATAAAAAGAAAAAAATGTATATATGATTGGTTCTTGCACTCGCACTTACCCAAATATCTTATAACCAGTGAATTTAATAAAGGTGAAATTGTATTCAAACATGACAGTTACTCGGTGAAGGGTGAAATTTTTTACTGTCATGTTGGTGGTAGTAAAAGTATTTTTCGTGGTAGAAGCTCTTAAGATTCCTCATTGAGAGCCCTAATATTTCCATTTTTAATGTAAGCTGTAATTTTTCAAATTTGAACTTTATTCATTCAACTGACCATAGAGTATAATGTTTGATCCACTTCCATAACCCACTCGTTAACCTAATTGCTCTTGCAACTTGTTTGATTCGTTTTGTTATAATTTAATCTAATTGCTGTCATAACATTTGTAAGGTCTCTCTGCTGCTCTTTTGGGAGTGATGGGTTCCCGTTTCAAGAAGTCAGGGAAGATTTTTCCAGCCGGTGTTGTTTCTCTCGTTTCTCTTGTGATGACAGGGGGATACCTACATGGCATCATGCGTAGTCATCACTAGAATGCACATATTGTAAGTCAGACGGTGATGGTTGATGGTTGAGACTATGTTTTAGCTTTGCTCTCTATGTGGTAGCTGAATCTGTGTTTTGGCATGTAGAACCTTTGAGAATGTGGATATTGAGGGTTTGAACTTTTTATTTACCGTCTTTTACAAGTGTCTGAGGCCTCCGAACTTCTGTCCTGGACATAGGCTCTGATCTTTTGATCACTTCTGTAATAAATGATATCTCTTTGGAAAACTTGTAGGTTTTGTTAATTTCTTGAGGTTGAATTTTCTATGGAACATTCTATGAATAAAAATATCCAAGGCAATGATTTGGTTTTTTACCCCAACAAGATAACGGTGGAAAAGAATGCTTAGAAAATGTTGTCACTTATAATGCAATAGAATTTACCCATTTGGAGATCCAGTCAATTGTTATAGTTGCGATTTTATTGGAACTGCTTAGTCATGCTATATGTGATTAAAATTATTGAAATCATGAAATCGTTTAATAACATATTTTTTAGAGTAATGATAGGTTATCAAAAACATTTATACAATTTTATTGTTAAATTATTTGGTATGTGAGTCGTAATTATATCGATCACCGCATACTTGTATGTTTTGTTACATGGGCTAATTTGATATGAAAAGAAATTTTTATGCTATCACGAAAAACAGTATCCGACTATCCGTGTTATATTATGCTGAAGGAAGAGAGGAGCATAAAATCGGAGCCCATAATTGCAGTGAGAACCATCGTTTAACAATCTCGATTCCGTTTGAAAAATAAAAATATCAGTAAAAGGAATGATGTGTAAATAAAAATATATTTGTGGATACTTAATAGAGTCATCAACAATCGAAGGGATACACTTCCAACATCATAAATTTTGACAGGGAAATGCCAAATAATAGGGTTGGTTATTTGGACTGCAGTTTAACATCAACACTTACGTCAGACGGATGCACACGGGTTTGGTAGACATTCGAACTGCCTTTGGACACAAAAGCAAACATCTGAACTAATTCTCTAATGCTAACTTAAGATGCAAATGCAAAGAGAAACACTTAAATCACCCCAATGAGAAGTTGTACACATGTCATCCCAATTAAGGTCGAAGACAATTCAAACATCACCGTACCCAGTGCGCTATGCATGCATTTTTACAGAAACAATACAGTTAAGTTCAAACTGTCAGAGTAGATATTAAGTTTTCCATGATTTACTTAAATCCTCTACAGATTTAACTCAGGCAACATCGGCTGCAGCCTTAGGTGGCAGTTCTTCTCCAGGGACTGGAGGAGATTGACAGTAACCTGAATCAGCAGAAGCCTCAGCAATGAGGCTGGCTTTTGTATCTTCAGACATTTTTGTCCCTGATTGAGCAGCATACGGGTTCTTGCTTACCAACCTGTGTTAAAAGAAAGGTAGCAAAACTAAGATGATTATCATCAATGTACTCCCCAATGATATGTGTCCAAAACAATGGCATACAATATGAGACAAATAAGATTATAGCAATGAGGATGAATTTAACCCTCCCTGTGAGTCATTTACTTTTCCCGATTTTATTACCACCAGATGATGGTACTTGAACTCCTATATAATTAACACAAGGATTTTGTTGTGTTTATACAAAATAAAGTACACATAAGATGGCGTATGATGGCAAGAGAAAACATTTATTGGTTGTGGAAACTGAAGGGCAGGAGAATTGCTGAGGAGAAGGAGGTACCTGTCCCGTCGCTTTTCAAAAAATCGCTGAAGGGAGTGCCTCCTTGCCATTGGTAATTCTGTATCGAAGGTGATTAAAGTTAGCAATCATAAAGCATACTTAATTATACAAATAGCAGCCAATAGATCATATGATATCTGCATCATTGTGACTGTCGAGTAATGCAACATTTACCTGCTTGCAGTTTGCAAAAAGAATTCCTTTGAATAGGATATGGCTGTGACCGTGGTGAAGGCAAAGCACTTCCAGTGCTTTGTAGTGAAGGAGACCTTGTTAGAATTGGTGAAGCAACAGGACAATTGGTACCAATACTCTTAATGTCACAGGAGTTAGCAGCAGCGGCAGCAGCAGTAGCAATAAGTATAATTTCATGAACCTGAGCACACAAACAACCAAAATAATATTTGGAATAATATTTCATTTTGTTCAAAAAGGATGATGGTATCAATATAATTAAATCAACCTTTTCTGCCGGAATTGCATCAAATACACAAACTTTTCCACCATAGAAGATCGTAAGCTGAAATGGACCAAAGCTCGTGGCATCTACTCTAGATGCCGGCGTTGCCATGGGTCTTACACAATGAAAAACAAGTCATTACAAATTTATATCACAATATAGTGGAAGGCTCAATGCGAAGCTCAAATATATATTCGGATTAAAGAAGTCCGTAAATGAACAATGCAACAGTGTTCCCAGGTCAATGGTTAGGGTTGGCGGAAAGTGAGGCAAAGAGAATCAAACAGGTATGAACTTTGGTAATGAATAAGCCAACTAGGATATGAAAAATGAGGAACAATATATTAACAGATAAAATCCGAAGGAGAAAAGAAATTACATGATGCACAAGAGGGCGAGGAATAATTAGCATGGCAAGCACAAAATTTGTCGCCAGAGGAATGATCTTATTGGTGTAGATGGCTTTTTTCGGTTGTTCCTTCAAATAATTAAAAAGTCTCTAGTTCTGAGCTTCCGCCTTTATATACATAAAAGGAGGCTCCTAGTCATTTTCTTAATACAAGAAGTCTTCTATAACAGACTATATTCCAGCCAATCAAAATGAAGTCACACAAAGCTAAAGCTACATGGCATCATTGAAATAAACGAAAGCCAATATAAGACAAATTACAAAATCATCTTACTAGTTCCCTGTTTGTTGCAAATCAAGCAGCCTTTTTGACTTGCCACTTACTAGTGCAGGAATCAATAAGCACAGTGTATAACACTCTACTATCTATAATTTGCATCAATAAAATCAAACCTCAAATATCCTTCTGAGATCGAACTCATTAGACAGCCACTAGAAAAGTAGAAAACCCCTGTACCCCCAAATGAACAAATGATTTCTCTAACCTTTTAAATACTTAAAAAAATAACATACTGTTTAAAATACAACAGAAAACATCTGCATCACAGGCCTACTAATAAATGACATGACTACTACGGTAGCAGTAACACGCGTAACACCAAACTATCTGATGAGAAAATCACTACTAAGCCTGCTCTTATTGATGCTCTCGTGTTTTTTGCAGAAATCAATAACTCAAGTAAATCTGTCCCTAGTCACACAATTAAATATGACAAATCGTCTAACTAGATCATGAAAAGCCTCCAGCCCCGCCTAGTCAAGACAAAATCTAATATGAAGCAAATTTTATAAAAGCTAACAACAACCAACAAAAATCATAAACCAAAAACTCCAACAAGTTACAAAAACTCTTAAGTCAAAGCAATCATTTCACAACGCAAATTCAAAAGTCAACTCCATGACGAATCACTCCAAAAACCTAACAAATAAGGTAACAATTCACTTTATTTAACGCCAACAAAACAAAAACAATCCCATATATACACGGATCTACGATTTTTTCGAAGTTTTCCAAACTAATCACGAAAACACACACACCTGGCCACGTTTTTCCCCAGCAAATCAAGCTCACCAGCAGATCCACCCGCCGTCTCCTTCACGGCGTCGTTTCCAGCAACCTCCTGCTCCATTTTTCCCTCCTCCTCCTTCTCTTCTCCACCAGCAACCTTCAGCTTATTAATTTCTTCTTCGGCTGACCTGATTTCGGCCTCCATCGACCTGTGAAATCCTCAAAGCTCTGATTTCCCTTCTATCCTCTATCAACTAACAATCTTGACTTGGCTTCTGTTTTGGTTTCTCTTTTTAATTGCCGTGGGCCGGAAAAAGAAATTGTTCACGTTTTAATTGCAACATAAAAGACTAACGAGTCGTGCTGGGGAACTGGCGTGTGTGCCTCCTATCACTCATCTGGAGAGTCACTTACGTGTCAGTCAAATGTTCGAGCCTTGCTGGGTTGTTGAGGCTCGGTTGCTGTTTTTTTATACTTTCCTCGACCAACTAAAATCTTCTTGTTTGTTTAATGCTTGTGGGCCCATTCTTCGCTGTTTTCTGGATGGCAGGAGTTTGCGTGTCTACTATTTATTGTGGATCAGCTAACGCCTCTTCTCTCTCTCTCTAGTCATATATCGTAAAAGCGAAACGAGTGATAGATCCGAATTTTGTAGTTAAAGGATAATCCTAATTTTTTCCCTCCAGGTTGATATAGTATTAAAATCTCACAATTTTTTTGAAAAATCACTAATATCCCCATTTAATTTATAAAATAGAACACATTCTCCCTATAATTTATAATACTAGTCAAAAAGTTCTTTACTATAAAAATTAACTTTAAAAATCGAAGTTTAATCATTGATATAAAAATATAAAAATATAAAAATATTTTAATCATTTTGATTATTTTAATAATGAGAGTAATAGTAGAGGATAAAATTAGATATTTTAAAATTACAGGAATAATTAATGATTATATTAAATTATAAACGAAAAGTGGGACTATAGCTTGTATTTATTTTGTTATTTAAATTCCAGGAAATTTCATTCAGTTGTGAGTTTGTTTTTGTTTGGTTGTTATATTCTATCTAAAATTGCTGAGCTTTGGACTAGCTTCCTTGCAATGCTACTCTGACCAATTTGTACGGTGGTGCTTTGGAGCTAGGAGATAATAAATCAATTAAACAAACAAGTGGAATTAATTTCTTCTATTTAAAGTGTTTGCTAGCTTTCCTGTCCACATTTGTTTTGTTGGGTTGTGTATGGATTGATGGATGGGAATTTTTTTTTTAACGAGTAAATGAATATTTTGCCTTTCTTGTTTAGAAAAAGGTTAATGTAGAACTAGATAAAATGATCGAAAATTATCAAAATTAAGATTTTATGGATAATCTGAATATCTATTTTCTTAACACATCAGAAATTTAAATTCCATTTGATCAGTAATTGTTGGTAAATGCTTAATTCGCTAAAGTTTGGCTGAAAATGCTTGGCTGTTTCCAGTCTACATCATACTGTTATAAAATAATAATGTTACTGATTAATCATCCCATCAAACAGCTAATTGAGACTGCAAGTATTGGTTTTTTTTTTCAATACTTTATCGAAAAGAGGTAGTTATGGACCCATTCCAATACCTACCGAACGCATTGTATACTTCATCCACTTTATATATATATATATATATATATATATATATAAAATAGGTTTTAGGACTGGATTCCATTTATAGTGTCGTAAATTTGAAGGGTTGTGGGGTGTTAGCCGCCTTTCTCACAAAGAACATCGTGGGTTTGAATAAAGTGTCTGCTAGTGGTAGACAATTTGCATAGAACCCTCCTATAATGAGACTAATTATACGTAGTTCTCTTTAGTTAGAAGATAGTTTTTTTTTTATTTGGTGTGCGATCTTTTTCTCTTGCTCATATAAATATTCAAATATAAATAAAATAACCTATATTATCTGATTTTTTTCAGAAAGTAATTCACATAAAAATACTTTAAGTGAAACAAAATGCATATAATTTTCAAAAAAAAAAAAAAAAGCATTTAAATCTACATGCATATCCTGACATACATCTGCCACTAGTTCGAAGCCAAATCAACTTTGCTGAGTTTGAATCTAAATCCGCCATGCTTCGTTTGAAACCCAGCCAACCATTTCAAGCATACATAATACCAACAGAAAATGGACGTTCATCGGTTTTATCATTTTAAAAGCAGGAAAGCAGGGAAGAAATTTTCTTTTTATAAAGTTTGGTCTCTTCTACCACATCCGTGAGCTAGAATGTTTGGAAATTCATGGTTTTGGATAAGGAAGATGAGGATGAGAAATACACATATTCAGTCATCTGCAAAAACAATACATAAATAAATATATATAGAGTACAAATCTTGATTTGTTTCCATTTTTTTTTAAATTTTTTTACATTTTTAAATCACATCTTTTAATTGTTAGTGTGGAATTTATAAACATATAAGTTATTTAATTCATGTAAATATATATTATAGCATTAATCTATCAAATTAATTTTCATAGTTTTTATTTTCTAAAAAACGTTTTTCGATCGGGTAGAGGCATTTTAAATCTTAAAATATCAAATTGTTTTCATTGTTTTTATTTTATAAATTTCAAATTTGCTTTGAAAAAATAGAAAACAAAAAGGCACCAAAATTTTCCCTTTTGATTTGCTGTACTGCGAATCCAGCCACTTGCATTTTAGGCTTAGTCGCCTAGACATGTGGATGGATCAAAAAGTGGTTAATAAAGCATTCACAAGTGTCAATGGCACCTCATGCCTTTGCTTGGTGCGCTAGCTGCTTCCATGCTCTCAAATGTATAGGTCGACACCCAATGACACTAAATAATAAATGTTCTTCTACCTTTTGTGTGGCTTTCCCCCTTCATCTTTGTGTGAATCTATTTTTCATCTTTATGTAAGTGAATCCATTCCATTTAAGAGTAGTTCCATAGACCGCGTCATTAATGTTCCTATCTCGATAGATCCCGATTATTTCATAGATTAGTTATAATCATTAAAAAAAAAAAAATCCACAAATTTGAATTTTTGGTTTCGTTTGACATACAATATTGGATTTAATTATTTTAATTGGTGTTGTATGGGAGGCTGAGATCACATTGAAAATAACACCAATCATGTTATGGAATTGAACCAAAAGTAATTGTATTTCATATTATTTTAATAATATAAAATTAACAATATTTTAATATTATTTTGAAAAGCAAATCTCACATTTAAAAATAATTTTTTAATATTTATTTTATATTTATCATTGACAAATTTTATTTTTAATATTTTAGTAACGTATAAAAAAATAATAGTAATATTTAACAAATTACATGTGACCCCTCTGTGGTATGAGTTTAATCAGGTGGGAACGATGTTTCGTTTTTGTAACAAATAACCCTCATGTTGTTACTATTGACTACATGTTAGTCGACGTTGGTTTGATCGAGGGCATTTTTATGTCATTTTATTTGAAAAAAAAAAAAAGAAAGAAAGAAAACAAAACAAAAATTTGTCTTTTTATCAATAGTTCTCTTACTTGAAACCTCTGTCTCTCTCCTTCCAACATTTTTTTTTCTCCTATTGTGACTAATGATTGATAATGTTGGTTTGATGATTGATGATGGTTTTTGAGAGAAATTGATGATGGTTTAGGAGATTGATGATGTTTTTTGTGGGAGATCGATAATGGTTTGATGATTAATGAACTGGGTGCAAGGCGAAATGGTTTTCCATTCGAATGGAAACCTATAAAATGGGTTTCCAATTGAATAGAAACTCAGGGTTCTGGTTCCATTTGAACGGAAATTGAGGTTTCTGGGTTGCCATTCAAATGAAAACCTAGATTTTTCTAGGTTTCCATTCGAATGGAAACCCATAAATTTGGGTGGGGAGAGAGAATAAAAAGGAAAAGAGAGAGAAAATAAAGAAAGAAGACGAAGATGAGGAGAAAGAGGTCACCTATATTGGAGAAGATGGAGAGATAGGTGTCAAGAAAGAGATGGATATGACAGAGGTGAATATGAGAAATAAAGAAGAACATTGTTTTTTATTAAAGAAGAATAGATGATGATAAACATTGTTCTTCATTGAAGATGAACAAAACTTTTTCTCTTTTTTTTGTTTTTTTTTCCCTTATTTCATTTTTACCGTCCATCTTTTGAGATAAATGATAGGGATTTACTATTTTTTAATTTTTTTGAATTTAATTGTTGTTATAATTCTTTATTAATAATAAAATCTGGTTTTTTATTTAAAAAATAAAATCTGATTTTTGTTACAATTAAAAGAAAATTAATTTTAAAACCAATGGCATGTTTGTCTTTGACCTTCATATTAAAGTCAGTAGACAAATTTAATACGATTTGACTATTAATGTGGGGATCTTTTGTTCAAAAAATGAATTTTGTTTCCATTTGATTAGAGTCTTACTTCAGGGGGGTTGGTTTGGAAATTATCCAACCCCAAATTCTCAATCCAAGTGTAGCAGTGGATGAGCAGTATAGCTCATGTTAATCTTATTATCATACATATATTTTTAAATAATATATATTTTTGAATATAGGGATGAATCTAGAAAATAATCAAGACTAAACTAATAGAATTATAGCGGCACAATTTGGATAAACAGTCCTCATATGATTAAAAGTTATCCATATCAGGGTGAAAGAAAACTTATATATATAAAAAAAAATTTCACTTTTATTGAATAAGATGACATGGGGCGTCGAACTTGGCTTTAAAGAAGAGGCTGATTTGTGCACTACCATTGAACTAAAAGGCTAGTCACGGTTTTATATAAATAATATTGCGAAGGTATTGTTGTGATAAACTGATCATCAAACGATCCTTATTTTCGGCCCACTAGCGTTGTCTGCTCTTATTTTAAGCCCATTAACGAACTTTGTCCAGCTGAGAAAATATGACAAAAAACAGCCTAATTTACCAAGTTACTTAACTAACCTTTGTCTCTAAATTCCACCAACCTTGACTTACCCGTCACTTGTTACAACTACCAACTTGTTAAGACCCTGGAGCCTTGACCCTCCCTCTCTTGTTTTCTGTTCAACGTTTCATGTGTTTTCGTGTATTTTGTTTCTCATTTCATTTTCTATTAGTCAGATGTTTATTTAATTTTTTAATATATCATTAAGAAATTAAATATGTGGTGATAAAAAAAAAATTATGTGAAATTATAAAATTTATGTTAATTAGTTATTTATTTAATTTCATGCTAATCAGACATTTATCTTAGTTTGAATATAATGTTTGATTTCATAATTTTGTGAAATAACAAATTTTCAGAATATAGTTTCATGATATTAGAAATAAAAAATGCCATAGGTTTTTGGAGCCATTTAATGGGACTTTCTAAAAAAAAATTATAATATTAAAATGGCAAACAAATATAACGGTACAAAATAAATATCCAAATATGAATAACATTCTTATATATATATATATATATATATATAAAATGGGGCTTTCTAAAAAAAAATCAATTAAAATATTATTTAATGTCAAACAAATATAATGATCAAAATATATATCCAAATGCGAATAATGTATATATGAGCAAAACAATGAACATGGTATACATTTTCTCCTTCAAAATAAGTGTTTTAAAACAATTTAATTATGCTTACATGAAACTAGCCCCATGATCGTAATCTTTCCATGCAATCTAGAGAAAATTCGAGTGTATTTGGATAATTGTTTTGAAAAGGTAAATCACTAAATTATAGTATAAAAACTTTCATTACAATTATGAGGCCATATACCAACAAAATTATTAGTTTATATCTTAATTAAACATGTTTAAATAAATAAAGTCATACACTTTTATTATCATGTAATCAGTAAAATCATTATTTAAGGTAACAACAGCCAATATAAACTCTTAAAATGTAACAACAAATAATATCCCTAAAATACCATTAAAAACTAATTATAAATTAATATATTAAAATTTTGAACCACCGTTCACTAATTAATACTTAATGAAATTTAAAGACAAGTCAACGCAATAATTATTTTAGGTTTAAAATTGTTAATTCGATTAAAATAAATAATATTGTCTCAATTCTCAATAGGATTAGAAAGGTACACCACACAGCCAAAGAAACTATAATTTTTTATGTGAAAAATTCACTTTAATCTATCCTTTTTAGAAAAATATTATATTTTTACATATAAATATATTTTTAATCACGGTTATCCTAAAAGTTTAAGAAATTCATCAAATTTATCCCTTTAAACAAAAAATAAACACCACCCAAGTCATTTTAAGTATTGAAAATTTCCATGAAATACATAATTCATATAATTATTTAATAATATGAAACCAAAACTGTATGCGAAGTCAAGTGTGTTCAAGTAAGAAACAGTTTTGACATGGTTCAATGAAAACAATAGGCTTTCTTTATACTCAAAAGAAATATAATGGGTTTTTTTTTTTTTTTTTGTAATACCTTGTAGTTAACATTATGTAAGGATTAAAACTTCATTTGGTACGGTTTCTCAAAGTAGATTTTTTAGAAGTAAATATTTTGAAAGTATATCTTTTGAAAATAGATATTTTGCAAGAAAATTATAGGTTGTTTGAATGTTAATTAAAAAAACTATTTTAAATTATAGACTGTTTGATTAAATTATTTTTAAAACAGTTTTTAATTATCAATTTATCAAAAAAGATATGAGAGAGAGGATTAGTATATTAATTATAGGAATGTAATGACTTCAATCTAAACCATAAAAAATTAATCAATCAAACAACGGATAATTATTTGATATAAGTATATATCAATGAACCAATAACAAAACAATCACATTATATTTTTAAATAATAAATATGATATATAATATTCATGACAATAAAAATTTAAAAAATTGTAATAAAAAAACACAAAATATAGAAAATTTACAAGTTAAATAGAAGTTCTCAAAAGTTTTTATGAAATAAAAAGGGAATAAAAGTGGAGACTACGTATTTATATTTATAAAAAAAAAATGTAATAGGGTTATAAGAGTATAAAAATATTAGAAAAATAAAATAGAGGTATAATGGACATTTTAATTTTTTTTAAAAAGCTCAAAAAGATTTACTTGGATTTTGAGCTTCTCCGAATAGTTATTTTTCAGTTTTTTTAATTCGCCAAAAGTTTACTGAGATGTCAATCAAACGACACAAAAAAAATCAAGTAGAATTTTTGATATTAAAAAAATATTTTTGGTTAGTAAATAAACTATACCTAACGTATACTAAATTAGATGTATTTGAGGGTTTTACAAATAAGTAATCAATAAGGGTAATATTGGCATTAACAGAATGCTTATTGATAATGTTTTTTTACATTCAAATTTTTAATATAAGTGTACTTATAAGATCGATGTATATATCATATTCATGGACGACACCATTGACACCCACTTGCTTTATACAATTTTATCAGGTTGGGTTAACAACATGGCGGGTCACACTCCGGGTCATGACAATGTACGTCAGCCCCTGGTCCTGGATAAGACTTTCAATCTTTTTGTTCTTTAAAATGAAAAAAAAAACACAAAACAAAACAAAACAAAACAAGAAAAATCGAAATCAACCGTTTGTTATTGAAAGTAACGGATCCGCGGGAGCGAGAATAGAGATCAAAATGCCATTGGAGCCTCCACCTTTTCAGGAATCAGCTCGCTGTGACGTTTGCAAATGCAGCTTCAACACTTTCAGGCGCCGGGTACCTACTCTCATTTCTATACATATATTTTTTCAATTTTAGCGACCTTTTTAATGATTACGGGGATATTTATCTTGATTGATTCGAGACCAATCCCAATCAGTTCAGTATATTAGGGTTTTAAACAAGTAAATCGGATTCGATATCTGGTAGAGGCGCCAAATAATATTAGAAGTGATTTAGATGTGTAAACAGATTGCTATTGATTTTTATCAGCTGTCACTTGATTGATGATGCAATTCAAAATAGCTCTAGAGCTGATCGCGAACGATAATGAGTCTAGGGATCATGGATTCGAGAATTTTGTACTATATTGTTTATGATGACACTTTGATCATTAAAAGACTTGTAGAAGAAATTTAGACTGGATAAAAATTCAGCTTCTTTTTTGTAAGTTGTGTTTAAGAATTGGGATTGATCCATGCTCTTCTTTGCAGCATCATTGCCGGTGTTGTGGGAGGACATTATGCCACGAACACTCATCGAATCAAATGGTTTGACCTTTTTATTTGTTAGATAGGTTTTTGGGGTTGTAGTGCATTGTTTTTGTTTATTAGATTAAGGAGTTGTTTGTTTTATTTTCTATGATCGAATGCAGGCTCTACCACAATTTGGTATTTACACAACTGTGAGAGTCTGTGCTGATTGTTTTAATGATTCCTCACGGTAATTTTATCTTGATTGAACTTGATAATGTTGCTATTTGATTGTTACTTGGTTTGTTTTTGTTTGAAATTGTATAGAAAAATTGGCTTGTAAATTATAGTTTCTGTTGGATGGGGAAAATTGATACAGAGTATATCAAGATTGCTGTTGTAAAGTTTGTTTTGGAGGAAATGATGGGTTACAGCTTAAATTTATCTGTTCTTCCCCCTTTTGTGTAATATCCTAATCTGCTTGACTAGAGAGTGTTTGCTTAGATGAATAAGAGAAAGTCTGTATACTACTAAAGACAATTGGAAGGATGGAATCTCTTGGGACTGAGTTGGCAGAGGCCCAGGCAATTAAGGAAACTTGTTACATGGAAAAGCTTTAATTTGGTTACTCCCTTGAAGGATATCACTAGCCTTATATATTCATTTGCATGGGAGGACATGAGCTAGTTACTTTATTTCTCATGTCACTCATACTTAAATGCGAGTCATTCTCCCTTACGGTTCAACTGTGTAGAATCTGTTGTTTAGGATAGCTTAATAGTATTTGGTCAAAATTACTGAAAGTCAAAGCTCACTCCTCAAAACAACTTATAGGCTAAATCTTTTGTATATGCCCTAAAATTCAATGTGCTTATGTGGGTCTCTTACAATGGGTATACTAATTTCAGAGTCTCCTTCATTGTCAATTTGTCTGGTTGGTATGGAGTTGTTTATAGAAGCTAGAATCTGTCTGGTAAGGATTGGTAAAATTTATGTGTTATTAGTACTGTATTTGCCATATGATTGAGAATGAGAATAATACATCATATCCTCACAAATGGTAATCAAGGCTTGGGTCTTTCTTGAGATAAACTCAAGTCATTTGCTTATTTTGGCATATCTTATTTCAGTGTTAGGAGATATTGGGAACTTGTTCCTTCTTTTACTTGAATAAGGATGCAATTTATGCTATAATTTTTTTTTTCTTTACTACATGCCACCTCTACCTAGGTAGAAGATTATTAACCATTTAACCTAAAGATTTGCTGATTATTGCAAACTATGATTTCAATAGTTCTTGGTTTAGGATCTATAGATAAATTCAATTTAGAGAAATTTGGGACGTTCTTCTTGTTACAAGGTTGCACAGGACCTTCTCTTAAGGTAGTTTCAAAGAGCAATTCGGAAGTTAGTCTTTAGTCATGCTGCTTCATCTTCTCTTTTTATTGCTGACATGTTTAAATAGAGTAGCATGAGGACTTATGGCATCTCCTTTTTTATAGAGTGTATAAGAGCTAGAGGAAATGCACATCAAGTACACCCATTAATAACTATGAGAAGATTGATGAACTGCATTTTAGACATGAAAGCATTAGTATTAGAAACATGGAAAAAGAAAGTAAAGTTGAGGGTGACTCCTCTTTGGTGATGAATGAGCTTCAAACCTCTTATGGTTCAGGGAGATATGCTCATTTCTTTAAAGAGATTGCCGTTCTGACTGCTACTTGCTTGAGTTATGTACTTGCTGATTTTAGAGGGGATGTAGATGCCTTCTGCTTTGGCTTTTCAGCCTGCTGTTGCTCTACTCTCTTATTTACTGTTTGGATATTTGCCACCCTTTCATTTGCTAGTGCCATCAAAGGGACAGTTTCACTGTTGTTTTGTCTTTTCTAGATGAAGTTTTTATTTCTGTTTAAAAAGCGCTATTGTCATGTCTATTCATGGATTTCAATTTGGCACAGAGCTGGGAAAGATAACCCTCAGGCTTCTTCCGATGGAGTTAATTCTGTGACAGATACATTCTCTAGGTTACACGTTGAAGGAGGCATGGATCCAAAATCAGAACCGGTGGTTGAGCCTCGCCCTGTTTCAGGTGTCATAGAGTGCAAGTGTGGGATGCCATTGTGCATCTGTGAAGCTCCACCACCATCCACTGATGCAGCTCCTCTGCCTGTATGAATTTTACACTAGCATCTAAATTGTCTCCCGTTTTTCCAGATGCTCATGAACTACTATTTCTGATGCAGATAAAACCTTTGACATCTACAGCCCCACCAATCACAAAGCCAAAGAAGACAGACACCACTAACAAAAGCAGAGGTTCCACCTCAAACAGCAAAGTTAGGTATGTTATTGATGGATTTTGGTGACAAATTTCTGTTCCTGACATGATGGATGTGTTTAAGCAGTAATCTATAATGTGTTCATAAGTAGCTTAGAGCCTTAGAATGCATGTTAGCAGTCAATGTCAGTAGCCTAAGTTATGGAATATCAACTTTTCCTGACTCCTGCTACTATTTTACTTCATGGCTTGATTGAATCTAAATGGAATCTGGATGATAAAGTGGCAGCAGAAATGGTTTATCTTGTTTTCTTAGTTGGTGCAAAATAAAATCTGGAAATTCATGTTTCTTGTTCCTTGATGGTTCTTCAAGTTTATAAGCTTCACTGCTTTAGTTCTTACTTGGAATATTGAAGGCTTTCAGTTTTAGGCTTTATGGAATCCATGCATGCCCATTTTATGGTTCATGTTCTTTTCAAGTAACTAAGTGGAGACAATCTTTTTGCTTCTATGTACTGATATTGAGAATTTGGTTTTAGGGTATTCAATTATTTGCACGGATGTCATTGTCTTTTGATGTTTTGGAGTCTTGTCTGTTCTTGCACTCGTTTCCTAACCAACAAATTGTACCTTCTTCTATTTCAATGTACGCATCATGCATGTTAAATGTTTGTAGATCCTTTACTTTTGACATAGCCATCTTGTTTTTCATCTGTTCAGAGATTGTATGTTGGCAATCTGTTAATGTCTCTCTAACAACACCTTGCTTCTTCTGCTGGATGATTCACCTGTAAACTTTTGCAGTTCACTTTTTAATCCTGGTCAAGTGACAAACGGTATTATGGATAAACAGCAAATGGATTATGAAGTTAATGGAGAGGTATAAACTTGATGTGTAGTCAACATATTTGTAAAGAGGTCCTACCCGCTAAAGCATTATGGTTGTGGATATTTTTTTAAATGTGTAATTTTATTGCATGTGCTGTGCCCAGGGTTTAAGAGAAGCGATAAAGAATGGTGATACTACTGCAGTTAAGAAACTTCTGAGTGAGGTATCATTTTCTATTGCAAATTAAGTAACTTTCTTGTTAAAAAAAATAAATAATCAGAAGAATTAAAATCGGAAAATAAAGTCAAGACTTTAATTTTGCAGGGTGTGGATGCAAATTATTGTGACAAGCAAGGAATGTCTTTGCTACATTTAGTATGGATCTCTCTTTCTACTCCCCCCTCTCTCTTTCATGTGTTTGTGTGTGTGTTTATGTGCAGTCACACAAAGGCATGTTTATCTGATGTCAATTCAATTACCTGGAAAAATTATGATGCTAATCACAAGATTATTGATTGCAGGCTGCCGTCTTCAATCGAACTGACATAGCTTTCACCCTCATGGAATGTGGAGCTAGCATGGACTGCAAGAATGCACAAGGTAATCAATATTATGCCCAGTTCTAGTAATTTGTTTGTTTGAGTTGTTGATTTGCAGAGGTAAATACTGAAGTTATTTAAGTCGGACAATCTAACCAGAGAAGTTTCAATACTTACTCTCCTTTTCACAATTCTGGTTCATTGGAGAAGCCATCACTGTGTGGCAGTAGCTCTAATGGTTTTAACTTCAGCTCTAACCAATTATCTTACCGCTATTTTAGGAGAAACGCCCCTGGATTGTGCGCCGGTTACTTTGCAATACAAGATGCGGCAGAAGATGCAAGAGGGCAAGTAATGAGACCAACACCGCGGCTTTTGCAAGCCCAAATACTTGTGCTAGACTGCGAGGTGTCAATTCCTCTCGAGAAAGTATTGCCTTTCATATTAGCAGGCACACCCAACTCATTGACTGTCATTAAAGAGTCCCCTTCCAAGGTAATAAAAGTTATCATTAGTCTGGTCAACAAAGCAAACATGCTTGCATACAGACATGGTCTATTGGATCTGTTGAATAATTTTGAGATGATCCTGTGGCTTGTATATAGATAGGATGTAACTCTTATCATATACATTTTATGCGGATCGTATCTGATATATGTGATGCTATATCATTTTGGTGTGCTTTTCAAAAGATTTTACAATACACAACTTTACTTGTCATTGAGCTTTTTAATGGATGTGCACATGCTAAATACTTTTTCTTTAAATGTCTTTTTAACCGATATACAGTGGAATCATACGTGTATCTGAGTCTGATTTTGCTAAGAACATGGATAAGATTAACAGATTTATCAGATTCTGGGGGACTCCACGTTTATTTCGCTTTCATACTTGTAGCGGTTGGTCAAATGCAAGTTTAAGTGAAGTATTGTTGTATCAGAAAGTAATGCGCCCAACTTATTAGACCGGTAATATATTATAAGCCTTATCTAGAATACAAAATTAAAATTTGAGAACTAAGCGAAAGTCATGTGCTGAGATAATTGATAGTTAGGTACTGCATTGTTTATGGAAATTGTATGAGATTGAATCATTTCAAAAGATTATAATTTATTGTTCTTATATTTATGGTCTAAACTTTTGAATATAATTTAACTATATGACTGTAAAATAAATTAGATTGTTATTAAAATATAATTAAGCAATTAAAATTACCTCATGATTTATTGGATTATTAGTTTTGTATATTTTATTAATCTCTAGTCAAATTGGTTTTGACTGTATGACGATGAAAATTGAGTGCGTTTACCATGTGTAATTCTCTCATCTAAATATACACAAATAAGAGATAATACCATAGCGATTTATTCTTTACAATTCAAGTTCAATTATATTCTCTAAGGGGACGCACTAAAAAAACTAAAAACTATATAGATCAAACACACACACACACACACACAATATATATATATATATATATTTATATTGATTTGATTTGTCTAAAATGCTTATACAGGATTAATTAATATGTTAAAAGAATAAATGCTGATTACATGTTAAAGTAGTTCACAATAATCATCCTTTCAATTATTAGTCGAATCCAAACCGACATTCAGATGAGAATATTCGACGTTCTAATGAGGTCATTAAATCATACATGATGGTTTACCATGAAACTCATACAATGGTTTTTTCTTTTTCCCCGAAACTCATGCAGTGTTATGTTGTGTAAAAGTAGGCTAAAAACATTAATGACGATTTTAATATTGTGCTGCGGTGTTTGTCATCTGCCATTTGGTGATTCTAATGCTATGTTTGTTTGTTGGGACTGAATTTGGATAACTACCCATGTTTGGTCCAACCAAGTGACCTTCACTGAATTATCTCAATGTCCATTTTATCACACTAGAGTGAGTTAATTGAAAACCATCGAGAAGGTGGGTTAATTTTATCCCACCATCTATTCTCTCTCCTTTCGGGCTCCTTTTCCTCCAGCTCCGCCACTACCGTTGTTCACTTCTCCCTCATTCTCAAGCCAATTCATGCCAATACAGGTCATCTCTCTCTCTCTCTCCCCTCCGTTCTTCTCTCTCTTCTCTGATCAAACCGTTTGCCTTCCATCACCTGCCAATTCTTCAATCAGAAACTTGTCGACAAAGCTGAGATCTATGTTGTCCCCGTCGCTATTTCCAACCATTGATGCTTTCGTTGTTTCCACTGTCTATCCAGTCACTGGAAATGACGTGGGTTTTGGATAGGTTTGAGGGGCAATGAGAAAGGGACAAGGGTGGTGGTGGAGGAGGAGTTGGAAACGGTGGAGGTGGAGGAAATGGAAATATATATATATATATATGAAAATTTTCATTTAAGTCTTTGAAAAATTTCGTTTAAATCCTATCCTATTATAGTGTCATCGAATATGAGATTACATTTAAATTAATTTAATCATATTCATTTTATTCAATTTAATTCAATCAAATCTTACGTGACTAATTCAATCATATCCCACGTAACAAACAAGATATAATTGGACTCATCAAATAACAATGGTTTCTTAGGTGTCTCAATAACCTTTAGGTGTACGAATAAGTCATTGAAATTTATTGTTTTATATATAATAAAATCATGACCGTGGGTTGTAAATTTTCTTTAAATTTTCCTTTTTCAAGATAATAATCATAAAGAGATAAAAGAGTGATGACGGTGCGTTGGTGGGATCTGACTGGGATGGTGGAAATTAACGTGTGAATATGGGGTCGCCTCTTAACGTGTGATGGAAAAGCCAAACTTCATAGAAATAGGGAAGATACTCTTTCTGTTTCACCTAACAATCTTCGTATATTTTGTTTGCTTGGAAATGGAATCATAGTATCATTTTTTTTTAAAACGAAATGGCCTTTTTCTTTTTCGTTCCCATGTTTCTTTTCTATGGTTCAATGTAGCAACAAGTTCTAATGAGACATCTTTGATGAGTGAACAAAGCACGTCACAGTCCTTGGTTGCTGGAAATCCATTAAGATGATGCCTTGACCTAGAAAAATTGTGACATTTCTTTCCAGAAAAATCAACGAAAATTTTTCAAATTGTAATAAAAAAAAAAGGGAATTTGATAGATTTTAAGTACATATGTAAAGCAAAAAAAAATTGAAAAGTAATAAATGGGAAAAGTAAAAAAGAAAAATATACGATTGAACTGCTTTTTGCTTTAGCCCACATGTTGCTTTATTTCCTTTCAAATATATAAAAAAATAATAATAATAAAAAATAAAAGAAGACGAACTTGACACAATAGAGCACCGTCCTAGTGAGTTGTGACTTACACGAATGCTCCCGAAAGTGACTTAGTGTACGTTTGGTACAGTTTATCTACTGGCCAAAAGTATTTTTTTAATGTCAAAAGGTCTACTTGATTTTTTTTGCATCGTTTGGTTGACATCCTAGTAGAGCTTTTGGGGAATTAAAAAAGCTGAAAAAGGTCTACTTGGAGAAGCTCAAATTTGAAGCTTCTCCAAGTAGACCTTTTTGAGCTTTTTTTAAAATATTAAAATGTCTAATATATCCCTATTTTATTTTGTTAATTTCTTTAAACCCTTATAACCCTATTACACTTTCATTATAAATATAAACATATAACCTCCACATTCATTTACTTTTTATTTCATCAAAACTTCTGAGAACTCTTCTCTAACCCGTAAGTTTTCTCTATTTTGTGTTTTTTTTTTTTCAATTGGTTTACTTTTTTTTTTACTTTTTTTTCAAAGATTTTGAGTTTTTTATATTTAATTTTAAAGATGGTATTATTTTTTATTGAGTTGTTTTAAATAGAATAATTTGAAAAGTCACATGATATTTCATTGATGAAATGTTAATGAAAATCTACTTAGATCAAATAAAATTGAAGATGTAAAACTTCACATATCTAAATAAATACTTCTCTTTTGAAAATAAAAATAGAGAAACAAAATAATTTTATATTTATTTTATTGAAAATCTATGTTTTGAAAATATATTTACATCAAATAATTATTAGTTATTTGATTGATTAATTTTTTATGGTTAAAGTTGAAGCAATTACATTTCTAGAATGAACATATTACTCCTCTCTCTTATACCCTTTTTGGTAAATTAATAATCTAAAAGTGCTTTAAAAATAATTTAACCAAACACTCTACAATTTAAAAGAGCTTTTTTAATTGACAACCAAACAACCAATAACTTTTTTCTAAAAGATATATTTCTAAAAGATCTATTTTTAAAAGATCTACTTTTAATAGATCTATTTAGAGAAGCTGTACCAAACGAAGCCTTAATCAAATACTAGTACCGACTCTTCCGTTTACTCTAAACAACGCAGACAAACAACAATTAGCATTAAAAGAAAAAAAATCAATAATAAAAAAATATCGACAAAAGCAAATTCAAAAAGTTTACACCACTACCACCACTATCATTACCATCTACCTCCTCCTCTCCCTTTAAATCAACCCCTCCTGCTCTTCTATTCTTCCCCTTTTCTCTCTCTCTCTCTTCTCTTCTTCCTCTGTCTTCTCTCTCTCTGTGTTTTCTTTGCTTTTCAATCTTCTAAGCCTTTTTTTTCTTTTGTTCTGGTTTTGATTTACATTTTTGGTTTCACGATGGGATTCTTGGAAGAGGCTCCTGATCTGATTGTAAACCACGTCCTTTACAAAGCAGCTGTGATTTTCACGCTTCTTAGATGGACTATAGCTTTCGCCATCAGATTCCGGAACCGGAATACGATCTCGTCCCGACACCAACCACACACTTGTGCTTCGATGTCTTCGCAGACGATCAAAGACAGCCTGTCTCTGACCTCTTTCGATGAGATCAGGTGTCGGATCCCGGGCGTCTCCGACACGTGTGCGGTCTGTTTAGGGGAACTGAAGGGCAGCGATCTGGTGCGGGACTTGAGAAACTGTTGCCACGTGTTCCACCAAGAGTGCCTTGATAAATGGGTGGGCCATCAGCAGAGTAGTTGTGATGATAATCACAAGAATTGTCCGCTGTGTAGGACCCCCTTGTTGACTTATTTGCAGACTGTGGACTATCAATATCCCAAGAGAAATGAGCCCGATTGGGCCGTTGAGCGAATCCTCTATTTATTTGGAGACGATTTGCTTTCATGATTTTTACTCCATTTATATTAGCAGTCTGATTTTTTTTAAGGAAAAAATCATTTTTTGTTCTATGTTATTATTTGTTTATATATAATTATAAATATATATTTTAGGAGGTCTTAGGAGTAGGATATTGAGGACAAAGGAGGAATATGTACTTGGATTTTGTATATATTATGTATTTTTCGTCAATACCTTTCTATATTGTGTATTCTTTTATACTTGTGTTGCTATTTCTTTTGTCTTGTTGGTGACAGCTAAATTGTTGCAGTAAAATAAACGAAATCAGAAGAATTTAATTTAGTAAAGTGTTATTCCAGGTAAAAAAAGATTCGTTCCATATTAAAATGTAAAAACAGAAAAAAAAAAATTCGACAAATGCCGATTCCTTGCTGAAGAGTGGCTAGGCTACTCATAAGTCATAGATGCATCTTATTTCTCACTTAGATTACCTTTTCTTTTATAGACCCGACTTTCAGACCAAGTAACGAACCTAATATTTATATAAGCTCTACCCAAATTAGGTTTGATGATGTAAATTTCGGATTTACATAGTACAGTTTTTAATTAAACGGTGTTTAAATAGCCGGTTGCGCTTTTCCCATATGGATTACCGTTGATTTTTTTTTTTTTTTTAAATATTATTGTAAATTTAAGAACTAAGGAGGCGAGATGACTCCAACTAACAATCTTCGTAAATGTGAGGGACTATCAATAGGTCAATCTCATTTGGAATTTCTCATGACTTTTAAGTCCAATATTATTCTCACATTTCAATGATAGTATTATGCAATAATGTTAGAAACTTTGCATCTTATATATCAATTTATGATGTATCAATTAATGAATGACACATTATAAATTGACATATCATAAGTTAAGATTAAAGTTAGGATTATATCATAGAAGGTAAGATGTTAGCATTACTCTTATATTTAATTGCATTAGTACGGATAATTACTAGCAAATGAGAGAGAGCGTGTCAAGGTTCCTCATTTTAGGGTTCACATTACATTCCTCACCAAAGTTCCTAACGTTAAGGTTCCTAGCGTTAAGGATTATGTCGTCCTTGATTGGGAGAAGTTTTTAGTTGTCTAATTGTATGTCAACGAATCGAAGCTCTTATTTGATTAACAAAATAGGATTAGGGTCAAGACCGCTTGAATTTTAGAAAGATTTTGATTCAATTAACATTTGAAATCCAAACCATATTAAATGGTTGTACTTAGAAATGGGTGGTGTGATGGTAGAATTACTCGAATTCATCCGCCCATTAATTGGGCCTTAAACCGGGTTCAATAGACCAAAAATTAACAAAGTAACGCAATCACCAATTTTACACTTCAAAATAATTATACGTGCACCCCTTTATATCATTATATGGACATCCCAATAAATATCTTTAAATGATTAATATTTTGTAAACTGCTCTATACATGGCCAAATATACCCCTTTAATTAATTTGAAAATTTTTATAAGTAAATAATTAAAATAAAAAATAAAACACATTATAGCAATATATAATGATATAAATATGAGTGAAGATTTTCTTCTAGCCTTTTTTTATGACTATTTTGAGTTCAAATGAAATACTTGCATGTTTAAGATAGAAATGGACTAATAAATCTTACATATATGTTACTTTTTTGTGCTGATATGTCAATATCCGAATAAAAAGGCTAGCAAGGGGATATTATGAATTTTGAAAAAAAAATGGGGATTTTGATGTTATATCAAAGGGAGTGAACATGGGACTCTGCCGGTTAGTATTGTATTCGTCCCTTGTCAAGGAAAGAAAATTAAATTAACAAGACATGATGGGGTTGAAAATAAGAAGACAGTCATATCTCTAGCGTAATAGTAATAGGCCACCATTTTCGATTTTTCAATGAAGTCCGGGAACGGTCCTGGCTCCATCCATATTACATGGTAGCACCACCAAAAATAAAAATAAAATCAACAGATCTACTCTACTCTTCCTTCCAGATCTCCCTCTCTCCCGAACAATCACTCTCACATTTCTCTTATCCGACATCAGCATAAACAAGGTAAAGTCAAAATTCTCCATCCCTCCACATAGATCTCAGGCGATCTCGACATTGTCGTTTGTTTATTCATTTCAAATTTGTTTTTCTAGGTGAGAGGATTGTATCGTATAATCGAAGAGAAGAAATGGTGGTTGGTGGATTCATGAATCGAGCGTTCGAGTCGATGCTCAAAGAGTGTTCTGGCAAAAAGTATCCCGATCTTCAAAAGGCTATTCAAACTTGCTTAGGTCAAGATCTTTTGTTTCGTTTCTCTTTGCTTTTACTTTTAGTCATGTGAATTCCTCTATTTAATTTTATTTAAGCTGTCATTGTCGAGCTATTGTGTTCAGTTCATTGAATTGTTGTTTTTTGTTGTCGAATTATGAGTGCAATGTGTTTATTGTAGTTCAGGAAGATTTGCCTTGTAATGCCACTCATGTTTTTGTGATGTTATTATTTGTAATTAGACTTTGAGTTTTAGGGAGTATGTGGAATCATGTAATTTGAGCCAGTTTATTGGGGTTGAATTTTAGGTGGTTTTAATGTGAGTGTAAACTGGTTTAACTGACCGTGTTAGTAGGTTAGTCTCTGTTCTGTATTTTGAGTGGTTTGGGTTCAAATCGAGTGGTTGATGTAGGGTTTGTTGTTGTCTGAATAATTCTGTGCCTGCTGAGTACAGTAGGTACTTGGTTCTTTGCTGTGGGATGTGCTGCCTTGGATCTTGAATTTTGCTTAGGGTGCTCATTCTCTTGACTAACTTCAGTTTCAGTTTCATGGGTTGGAAAAGATAATAGATTTGCTTTCTTCTGACTTAATTAATACAAACATAAACATTATACATATTCAAGATAACATGTGGGAAAATTCTGTGAAATGAAGCATTTTTTTGCCTTCCAATAGAGCCTTTACCGACAGTATTGAGGGGAAGATGTGTATATGACACAATATTGAGGAGAAGATGTGTATATGATAGTAAAGGATATAGTTGATTGGTTCTCTGTACCCATGCTTGTGAAATGTGTACATGATGGTTGTTTCATTTCCATATATTCAATGTCGTATTGATGTTGGTAAATTTGTTGGTTGTAATTAGTTTCTGAGCTATTAATTTATTTTGTTTATTTTATTATTATGTTTCTTCAGACAACAGTACGAAAAAGTTGAATCAGCAACCTGTATCCAGTGAAACGAATCAAGCAGTATCATTGGCTGGAGATGGGAGGTCTATATCTTGTCTGATAATTTTTTGTAGTTTCAATTAGAGTTGTTACAAAAGTCAAGCTTGTTGCACTTTTTTTTTTTTTTAAATAATTACTTCTGCTTTGTATTCATTTTATAAAATTTATATAGGTATTTTTTGTCTGGAATTTATTAATTATGATTCCTAGCTCCCAGGCCTTTATAAGCATCTACTTAGACCTTCTATGTTCTCATAAAGTAGATGAGGAATTGCTAATATCTTTTGATATATGCCTAGAAAAATTTTGGAACAATAAATCTATTAGTTCATCTTTTCTTTCCCTTAATAATTTATATTGTTATTTTGATAGGAAAGAAAGTTACTTGAAGAGGTGTCTTGAGACAGGTTTTACCTTAGATGTTCTATAAGTGTTTTAGATATGCTTGTGAGGAAAACAATTGTGACGTTGCTTCCTTTTTGATCTTTTTTGGTGACTTGAATTTCCTTTTAAAGGCAATATTTTTTTCGATGGCTAAAAATATTGAGCAACTCTCCCTGTTTCTCATGTAATGTTTTTGGTTTATTCTTTTCCCTGGTTTTGGTGATATTTCCTATACATCAAGAGAGTTCCTAATCTTCTAAGGAGGAGGTGAGCAGGTGGCTAACAATTTTAAGTCACCTTTTCTACTGTTCATTTGTAACATGTAATACCACATTACATTAGTGAGATTACACTTTGGTCCTGCCTACCGGAAGCATGCTGGTTATGCTTTGTTGGTATCAGATTTTAATTGGGTATTTTTAAAAAATGCTACTAAAGCAGTTTTGTAGATTAGTTCAAGACTGTGACTGATACTTTTCTTGCTGAAGCATGCTGGTCATGCTTTATTGGTTGTCAGATTTTAATTGGCAATTTCTGAAAAATGCTTTTAAAGCAGTTGTGTAGGATTAGTTGACCTTGAATGGTACTTTTTCCTGAATTTGTTTTTATATGCTTGTAGTTCACTTGAAACTGAAGGTGAAGCTGCAAAGACTGAAACAGGATCTGATCAGTTACCCACAATTCCACATGCTGCTGAGGAGTCGGAACATGCTGTGAGGACAGTTGGTGTGGGTGGAACTGTTGCATCTGCCTTAGCTAACGCTGGTCGCACCTTGGAAGGTGCTGAGGTGGAGCTTGTTTTGAATCCTCTTCGACTTGCATTTGAGACTAAGAACCTGAAAATCCTAGAATCTGCTTTGGATTGTCTTCATGTAAGTGCTTGCTTTCTTTTGACGTCAAATTACAGCATGTGTATTTTTTGGAGAGTAGTCTTCTATGAGAATCATTTTGAGGACCAGGAAAACCTGAGTTTAAGCTTTTCTTAAAATTGCTCCCTAATTGTGTTCACCACACTCTTGAGTATCTCTTTGCGTGCATTTCCTACATGGTAATTACTAATTCAACTTGTTTAAATTGCATAAACGCAGAAACTCATTGCTTATGATCATTTAGAGGGTGATCCTGGTTTAGATGGTGGTAAAAATGTCCAACTGTTTACAGACATTCTGAACATGGTTTGCAGTTGTGTTGATAATTCTTCATCTGATAGGTACGCATATGTATGTGTTGTCAACTTGCTTCCTTTTATGTGTTGTGCTGGGTATCGTTATTTATCACTATGTTGCTTGGTTCCTTTATTTATCGTTGTGTTGCTTAGTATCTTTGTTTATCACTATGTTGCTCAGTATCACTATTTAATTGTGATGAACAATGTGCAGTACCATATTGCAAGTGTTGAAGGTACTCCTTACTGCTGTGGCATCCACAAAGTTCAGAGGTACGTTGTAACGGTATTTTTTTTTTTTTTTTGGTGACCAACATTGTAACAGTATGTTACTGATGCTTTTTAATTGAGTCTATTGTGTGTTTCACTATTCATGTATGTATCTAGCTGTTTACTTTTATATTTGGGAAAGCGGTCTTATTAGTGAGCTGGAATTAGTGGCCAACCTAAAAATTTATAGGAGAGGGGCACTTTAAGAAAAATAAAAAAATTAATATTAACTACAATATAGTTGATATGCTTTATTTATATATGAATTTTATCACCTAAAGAGTATTATGTTAAACAAAAAGAATCGAAAATATTTTTATCTTCGAAATCCTTTAATAACAGCCTCTATCAATTTTATTGAAATAGTTTTCTATATGTTTGTGTAGATGGGCTAACTACTGTCATTCACTAGTTCTTGAAGTTGCATATTACTGACAGTACAAACTAACTCAACAGGACGGTAATACAACATATTCGTTTGGTTTTGACACAGCAAATTTCTATTATAGATGCATAATTTTAGTAAAAAAATTGAATTTGACATTTTAAGATTCATTAATTTGACCTTGGTCAAACTAAAACTATTATAAATAACCAAAAAAAAAAAGATTAATAATAATTAATAAAGGAAATAGTAGAAACAAGTACTAGTAGAAAAGGTTAAAAAAAAATTATAAAAGTTGAGAAAGAAGGAAGAAAAGTTGAGAAAATTAGATTTATTTATGCATTTAAACATATAATATTGATAATTAAAATTTGCAAAAATTTTGGGTGGAGCCTGTGGCCAAGTTGAGCCTATGCTAGGTCCACGGTGGCTGGAATATACTGCATATCTGGGTGTGACATGCTGATATGACACACAAAACAATTCTCTAACAACATATTTTTGTTATTGGTTTTGTAACAACATATCTGATGCTTTTCTGAATTCACATCTTTGTGCTACTACACCTTTAAAGTTAGGGGAGTCAGTTAATTTTCTTGATTTTATAATTTTTGATCCTAAAGGTTGCACTTTTAATTGCTCATATGCAAACACACATACAAACTCTCTCCCTATTCATGTGTCAATAATTATGTATTTTCTTTCAGATGCTCAGTTTATTAAAGTATTTCTCTTTTTTGATTTCTGTTTAATTGCAGTGCATGGGGAACCTTTGCTTGGAGTAATCAGAGTTTGTTATAACATTGCTCTTAATAGGTAATCTTATACGTGTGGAGGGTAGTGTGTATATATCGAAACTAATTCTCATCATTTATAGTTTGGATGTGTAGCAAGAGCCCTATAAACCAAGCTACATCAAAGGCAATGTTGACACAGATGATCAGTATTGTAGCCAGAAGAATGGAAAATGATCAGGTGTGGGATTCATAGTTTGAGTTTGAAATGTTTCCATCTGCTATCTTTTTCGTGAAAGAAGGAAAAGGTTATGTTGCCTTCACTAGAATAGTAACATCTGACAGGAAATTCAGGTTGCTACATCATCTGGATCTATGGCATCTTCTTCAGCAGATACATCAAGCCTCAAAACTGAAGAAACTACCTTGAGCGACCAAACTGAGAATGAAATGACTTTAAATGAGGCACTTAAGCAGGCCAAAGACACATCTCTTGCTTCTGTTGAGGAACTTCATAACCTTGCTGGTGGCGCTGATATCAAGGTGTGTCATGCTTACTTATTATTATTCAACAATTCATTTTATGCCTTAGGAGCGGTTAGTTTAGTGCTTTTCTTGCCAAGAATATAGTATATTGTAAAGAATACGTGCTGGACTAATTCTACCTCTGAAGGTTTTTCCTTTATTTTTTTCCCTTTAAAAATTTTCTTTGTAGTCCGCACCAATCACAAGATTGTACTTCTCCATGTTGTATAGGGTTTAGAGGCTGTTCTTGACAAGGCAGTGCATCTTGAGGATGGTCGAAAGATCACAAGGTATGGACATGAAGTATACTTTACGTACTTCTTTTAATTATATTTAGTCAGAATTTAACTGTTATTTCATTTTGCCGGATGTGTTGTACTTCTGTTAATACATTTTAGAGGGATAGACCTTGAGAGCATGAGCATTGGACAACGTGATGCTTTATTAGTGTTCCGAACTCTTTGCAAGGTTGGTTTTTTTTTGGTATTGTTTGCATTAATGTTTGGTTTCTGTGCCTCCTTTTTTAATTTCTTTAATTTACCAACTACAGATGGGGATGAAGGAGGATAGTGATGAAGTGACAACCAAAACACGAATTCTGTCTCTTGAGCTTCTGCAGGTCAGTTTTATGAATTCATTGGTGGTTTCGTTTGTTTGTTTTGGTTTACAGATTCTAATCAATGCTATAAGTTAATAATTATGATCAATTTGACAAGTTCGTCTTTCCTTTATATAAAAAGGCTAGATTGTGGTCTTCATTCTTTTGTTTGGCTAACATAGTAAATAGTCCTTTCTGTGGTTGAGGACTAGAACTGGAGGAAGTTTGATATTGTAGAAGCTAATAGATCATATATTAAGTTTTAATATTCCCAGAAAAGATCTTATCATAATATAACATTATGTATGTATTACCAAAAGAGATTCTATTGTGACATTGCATTACAAATAAACTTGTCTGTTTCTTTAGGAATATGGTCTCTCTCATGATATTTAAGTGTCTTAAATAGTCTGAGAAAATTTCCTTCTTTTTCTTTTAAAATTCAGGGGCAGGAGAGTGGATAGGATGGGATGGGGATCGGTCATTTGTAAATCATTGAGCTCATTTATTCATGTTTGACTTCCTCAAGTATCACTTTGACATTGATATAACTTGAGCATTTATGCATCTGATGCAGGGTTTGTTGGAAGGGGTTAGCCATTCATTTACTAGGATGGGATGGGGATTGGTCATTTGTAAATCATTGAGCTCATTTATTCATGTTTGACTTCCTCAAGTATCACTTTGACATTGATATAACTTGAGCATTTATGCATCTGATGCAGGGTTTGTTGGAAGGGGTTAGCCATTCATTTACAAAGAACTTCCATTTCATTGACTCAGTAAAAGCATATCTTTCATACGCTTTGTTGAGAGCTGCAGTTACTCAATCCCCTGTCATATTTCAGGTTTAGCATCTAATCTTCTTTTTAATTATAATGTATGACAATGCGTTGCTATGAGCTTATATTTGAATATGCATCTTTTGTGGCAGTATGCAACTGGAATCTTCTCGGTGCTTTTATTGCGCTTCAGGGAAAGTCTTAAAGTACGAGATCTTGATAGATCATTAAACCTCCTTTTTAGGGTAATACTGTTACTTTGAGATATATTATGATCTTTGTTATTGCATCTTTTTTCAGGGTGAGATAGGCATCTTCTTTCCCTTGATAGTCCTACGTTCATTGGATGGCTCTGAATTTTCCGTCAACCAAAAATTGAGTGTTCTTAGGTACCTTATTCTTTCCAATTTAATCAATATGCACGTATTGTTTGGGCTCTCCTTTTATTTTATTATATATTTCTTTGTGCATGCCCATACCATTCAGCATACTGTCTTTATATTGGTTCAGATGTCTTCCAGTCTTCCTTTTCTGACAAGGGTTGTTTGGCAGGATGCTTGAGAAGGTTTGTAAAGATCCTCAGATGCTTGTTGATGTGTATGTGAACTATGATTGTGATCTTGAGGCACCAAACTTGTTTGAGCGTATGGTATAGCTCTTATTATATATTTATAATGTCTTGACTATATATTTTCTTCTACTTGAAACTCTGTGTCATTCATATAATACATCTAAGTTCTTCTGACTCACTGTATAGGTTACCACTCTATCTAAAATAGCCCAAGGGACTCAAACTGCAGATCCAAACGCTGTTGCTGCATCCCAGACAACTTCTGTTAAAGGCTCATCACTTCAGGTAGGTTGATCTGTGGTTTAACTCCTGGAAAACAGCTAATGTTGATCTCTCTCTCTCTCTCTCTCTCTCTCTATATATATATATATATAGGGTAGGTTCAACTGCCCCTTTTTTCTGAAACGAAGTTTTCAACTATTGAATGAATCAAATTAATTTCAATTGTCAAGATTGCATTTGACTTGCATAATTTATGAAAAGCGGAAGCATCACATATTAGATGCAATCTTAATTATTTAAAATGTTGTAATATAATGGTCTACAACTTGTGTCGTAAAATGGGTAAAATAAGAAGACTTCTAATGCTAACCCACTTCTATGTATATGTGTGTGGAATGTAATCAAATTCAAATGTTTGTGAATGAAATTTTATCTTTGATCGTTTTACCCCTGCAGTGTCTTGTCAATGTGCTCAAATCTCTGGTAGATTGGGAGATTTCACGGAGAGAATATGAAAAGAAAAGTAATCAGTCTCTTTCAGAAGAGGTTAATGATAAAGAATCTGTTGAGGTAAAAAGCAGGGGTGATATGCCTGATAACTTTGAGAAGGCAAAAGCTCATAAATCTACAATGGAAGCTGCCATCTCTGAGGTAATTTATAAAGGGTTCCCACTCACAGGCTAATATATCAGTATATAATATTCTTTAATCAATTTTAGACTTCATTTGTGTTTGGTCCATTTTTAGTGCTCAGGCTGTAATCAGGGACTTATAGTTGAATCTTGTTGCAGTTTAACAGGCGACCTGTGAAGGGTGTAGAATATCTGATATCGAATAAGTTGGTGGAAAATAATCCTGTTTCGGTTGCCCAATTTCTAAAAAATACTACCAGTTTGGACAAGGTAGAATCTTTTATCAATCTTTAATTTTATTTTTGGGTATACAATTGTGTAACCCTTTCTGGTTTTGCAGGCTATGATTGGTGATTATTTGGGCCAACATGAGGAGTTTCCTCTTGCTGTCATGCATGCTTATGTAGATTCAATGAAGTTCTCAGGAATGAAATTTGATATTGCTATCCGTGAATTCCTTAAAGGATTCCGACTTCCAGGAGAAGCTCAAAAGATAGACCGCATCATGGAAAAGTTTGCGGAACGGTATGGGTCTGCACCCATGTGTTTCTATAACTTAATACATTTTCTTCTTCTATTTTAAAATATTCTCTGGAACTTTGTGTGCATGACGATGTTTTATTACTTACTTAAAGATTCAGGTCATCAGATATTTTAAATCTTTGCAGTTGTTGAAGGTTAAGCTGAAACCGATAGTTTAATTTGGTCATCCATTATTCATTTCTTTTTAACTCTATTCTCTCTACATGGCCTGAAGTGCAAGTGAACATGGTGAGCTTGTCCCTAGACTAGGATAAAGTCCACCTGTGCAATACTCATGTAGAGGTTAAATTAGCATTGTCTGATTATGATAATATGTTATGCATGAAAGCTAATAATACAATGATAATCCCATCCGTGATTGGTATGAATGTGTGTAGTTTTTGGTGTCAGAATGCAATTATCTTGATGATGGGAAATGAATTTTTGGAATATTCTAGTGGTGGAGGAAATATCATTAATGAATGTGCAATTGGCATATTTTCTTGTGGCATCTTCCAGTCCCTCTACTGCTGTGTTTTGATTAAGAGGGTATGCCAGTTATCTTCCTTATGCAAGAACCGAAATCTATTGTTTTCCGTGTTTGTTTGTCAAATCCTGGTGTTGAATTTTGGTTCACATCACTTCGGTTTGAATTAAGATGTCTAGCACCAATACTTGGAGCTAGCTGGTGCCGTTATTATCTATATTGAATTAACATTGAAGATTAGATGAAGAGACATGTCATAATATTAGGGTTTTGCTTAGTTACAGGGGTTAGGTTAATCTCTGTTGATGCTGGCTGCTAGTGTTCACTATTGCTTGCAGTGGAGAGTGTTGTTTCTGAGTTTTATGATCATGTTCTACAGAGTGCATTAATTAATTGGCATAATTTTCAACCATTTATTTTATTACATTGACATTTGAACACAGTAAAGTTCCGTGGTAAGACTAAATGTGATAGGTAGTGACTGAGTCTTCTGCATGTTTTGCATTTGGCAGTTATTGTGCAGATAATCCTGGTCTTTTCAAGAACGCAGATACTGCTTATGTTCTTGCATATGCAGTTATAATGTTGAACACTGATGCGCATAATCCAATGGTCTGGCCTAAAATGTCTAAGTCTGATTTTGTACGTATAAATGCCAAGGATGATACTGAAGAATGTGCCCCTACAGAACTCCTGGAAGAGATCTATGATTCTATTGTTAAAGAAGAAATAAAAATGAAAGATGACATAGTTAAAAGCAGCAGACAAAAAATTGAAGGTGAAGAGAGGGGTGGTCTTGTCAATATTCTTAATCTTGCTCTCCCAAAACAGAAGTCATCAACTGATACCAAGTCTGAAAGTGAAGCTATCATCAAGCAAACCCAGGCTATGTTTCGGGATCAAAGAGTAAAACGAGGAGTTTTCTATACTTCGCAACGTATAGAACTTGTAAGACCCATGGTTGAAGCTGTAGGGTGGCCTCTGCTTGCAACTTTTTCTGTTACAATGGAGGAAGGTGAGAATAAACCGAGGGTTGTTCAATGTATGGAAGGTTTTAAAGCTGGGATTCATATTACACATGTTCTTGGAATGGATACCATGCGGTATGCCTTTTTGACATCTCTGGTCAGGTAATGGAAGCATCCTTTTCTTTTAATATGCCTTTCTGATTTACTGTTTTGTTTATTTGTCACTTAAGGCTACTTTTACTTTCAGCATTTTCATTTTTTATGTCTCTTGAGTATGATTATTATGGTCTTCAACTTTTTCTTTCAGATTTACTTTCTTGCATGCCCCAAAAGAAATGCGTAGTAAAAATGTGGAAGCGTTGCGGACTTTGCTGGCTCTTTGTGACTCAGAGCCTGATTCCCTTCAAGATACCTGGAATGCAGTCTTGGAATGTGTTTCGCGGCTTGAATTTATTACATCAACTCCAGCTATTGCTGCAACTGTCATGATTGGATCAAATCAGATCTCCAAGGATGCTGTTGTTCAATCCCTGAAAGAGTTGGCTGGAAAACCTGCTGAACAGGTTTTTATGAATAGTGTTAAATTGCCCAGTGAGTCAATTGTGGAGTTTTTCACTGCTCTATGTGGTGTATCTGCTGAGGAATTAAGGCAAACTCCAGCTCGAGTTTTCAGCTTGCAAAAACTTGTTGAGATCAGTTATTACAACATGGCTCGTATACGCATGGTATTCCTACATTTATTGACACCATGACCTTTTTGCTTGTTTGAATAATAACACTGATGCTTTAGTTAATTGGTATGTATCCTTTAATCATGGCAGCCACTTGGATAGGATTAGAGCATGTCTAACAGAAATGAGTAGGCAGACGTAAGATATTTTATCTAGAGAAAGAAGTGGTAGACAGATCAAAGTGGCTGGAGCTTACTCTGGTATAATTTAACTTGTTCAAAAGAGAACTTGAAAGAGAATAAAAAATACTGAAAGAATGAGGAAAAAAAAAAAGAATAAAGTAGAAACAGAAAGAAGAAGATGAAAAGGAAAGGAATTATGACCTTTTTCATTTATGAAAAATTGAAATAAGTATTTAGTAGAAATTTTATCATCTTTACTGGGAATTTTGTAAAAAGTTGTTATTTAGTAATTCACCTTATTATTTGATATAGTTGACAATGGTCTGGAAAATTGTTGAAAAACTGGAGAAGTCAATTTCATTGTATTGTAATGTTTCTTTCTGTATTTAAATTTAAAAAGCATGAATGAGAGCATCTATAGGAATTTTTTTCCCTGATATTTCGCTTTTAATTGAATGCTGTACAAAGTTATAACCAATTTTGATCCACATAAACTGTCTGTCTGAGTCATCTTAGGAGCAACATTTTGTAACTCAATTTGTACTTTCAAAGTTAAGGGTATCACATACACTCTTCTCAGGGTTGTCAACTTCAGTATGTTTATGGGGCTTTGCAGGTTTATCTAGGAACATAATGGTTTCATATCCAGACATTATTTTTTTCTAACATCTCTTATTTTTTATTTTATTTTATTTTTCTATTTTGCAGTTCTTGTTTCAGACTATAGCAATTTGTTATTATTTGATTATTTGTCCCTAAGACTTTTTGTGTTACTTAAATCTCCTATGGCAATGGTGAAAATTTCCACAAATTTTCAAAGGCTTTGAAAACTTATTATTTTGTTTATTGCTATCAACAAATTAAACTTAATCAGTCAAAATTTGGTTGTATGCCAGTACATTCCCTGTAGCAGCATTAGTTGCTTGATGCGTCTGTATTGCCCATGTGTTGTTGGTCCTCTAATTTTACGCAATTTTGGTAGATATCTGTGATTTCAATTTGTGTGGCAAAATAATCGTTAAATGTAGGTAGCAACTCATAAGAGCATGGCTAGAAGTCAGTAGCCAAATCTTGAGCACCTCAAATTGCAAGAGATTGCAAGAGACTAAACTAATGGGAAAAAGCATACAACCTATATATTTCTTAGTTAAATATATTTTTTTAAATATTATCTGTAAAAACTTGTGTTGGACCCGTTGTCCCTTGAGTACGTTGGACCCTGCTGGCATAGGTCATTTATTTATCTTATTTTTTGTGTGCTTGTTTTGCTACTCAACCTCTTTTGCAATTTTATAGTTGGATTTTAAAAGTTGCTTCTGATATGTCCAGGTATGGGCTAGGATATGGTTTGTCCTGGCAAACCATTTTATTTCTGCTGGAAGCCATCGTGATGAGAAAATTGCTATGTATGCCATTGATTCACTGAGGCAGCTTGGTATGAAGTATTTGGAGAGGGCTGAACTCGCCAATTTCACTTTCCAAAATGACATTCTCAAACCGTTTGTTGTTCTTATACGGAATAGTCGAAGTGAAACCATAAGGAGTTTGATTGTTGATTGCATTGTTCAGGTATGTTTACTTGCTTTCCACTGTTTCTAGAATGCTAATGCATTTGTTTCTTTCTTTTTTATTTCTTTTTAAATTTTTGTCTGAAATGGACATGCATGTTTAAGATTAAAGTAGAAAAAAAGGATGATATCTAAAGTTAATAAAATGTCAGTGCAAGCTTCAATTTTAATTGGTGGACTATGACTATTGTTAGTGTGTTCTGCAGATGATAAAATCAAAAGTTGGAAGCATAAAGTCTGGATGGCGTAGTGTTTTTATGATCTTCACAGCTGCTGCAGATGATGAATTAGAATCCATTGTGGAAAGTGCATTTGAAAATGTTGAGCAGGGTAAGAATATACGTTTTTTCTTGGCTTTCCACAATTGCTTAATGGTTTTCTATCTTTTTAGAAGTTTTAGTTATTCTGACACCAAGGATTTTTGCAGTTATATTGGAACACTTTGATCAGGTTGTTGGAGATTGTTTTATGGACTGTGTCAACTGTCTTATCAGATTTGCTAATAATAAAACCTCCCACCGTATAAGTTTGAAGGCTATTGCACTCCTCCGTATATGTGAAGATCGTTTAGCAGAGGTTTGTTTATAGTCATCAACTTCACTTATGATGTGTTTATTTTTTCTTCTTTTCAGTTTGATTGGAAGACTATAGTTTGTTAATATTTGTTTTTCTTGGTTTTGTGTGTTATGATTGTTTTGTTTTCTTGGATTGCTTGTCCGCATTAACATTAACCTGATTTGATCTTTTAACAATAGGAATATATCTTCTTCCTGTTGGATTCCTTCTTTTTCTTCTTCTTCGTTATATATCCGTATCAGTATTAAAAAATGAAATTAGCTACCTGTATTATTCTTTGTCTTACTGACAATTGCAGCCTGCTTACATTCACTATGATCGAACAGGGACTTCATATGATGGTTATTTTACACAAACTGTCAATTAATGTATAAGTTTAAATTAAACTAACTGATTTAAACATTTTCAGCAGAAATTTTTATTTATTTATTTTTTAATTAGCCATTTTATCCTAGGGTATATGTATCAGCACAACACTACTTGGTAGTGAACTAATTTTTGGATGGCCTGTTTCCATATGAAATAGAAGAGGGAGGAAGAATGTTGATGCTTAGTCATATAGATATACACGTGTAAGTGGGTTCATGTCTAAGAGGGAGGAAGAATATTGATGCTTATTTTACATGTCTTGTTTCAGTAGATAACTACATTCTCGTCTGTGACATCATGTATATTCCATTTTTTTTTTTTCGGTTGAAAGGATGTATATTCTTTTTGTTATTTAGAAATTTCATACTAGTTTAACTTCTGCTATATTGTTTCCTTTGCTAAGTGAAATTCTGGTGGATATTATTTAAATGTTTCTTGCTTTTAGGGTCTTATACCTGGTGGAGATTTAAAGCCTATTGATGTAAATACGGATGTAACTCTTGATGTGACTGAGTATTATTGGTTCCCAATGCTGGCTGGTTTATCTGATCTGACATCAGATCCAAGACCAGAGGTTAGAAGCTGTGCCCTTGAAGTTTTGTTTGATTTGCTGAATGAGCGGGGTAGAAAGTTCTCATCTTCTTTTTGGGAAAGCATTTTCCATCGTGTTTTGTTTCCCATATTTGACCACGTGAGACATGCTGGAAAGGAAAGCTTAATTTCTTCGGAGGATGAGTGGTTTCGTGAAACCAGCATTCATTCACTTCAGTTGCTTTGCAATCTTTTTAACACGTTTTACAAGGTATTTATGACTTTAATATTTGGTAGTTTGAACTTATTAAAATTTGTCTACTGATGCATTCAAGGGGAGTAAACTGCATGTGTAGCAGAAGACGTTGAAAGTGCTAGTTAATGTATGCCATTGAACTCATAAAACATGTGAACCTGTGTCATATAAGTGTTTTTATCATTGTATTCTTAAATTTATCAGCAACATTTCTCTCTCTTTCTGTCTCTTCTTAGTAGATAAATGACAATCAATTTTTATTGAATATCATAATTGTGTTATAATGATAGTCAACCAACATGATACCTTAAAGGTACAGTGCAATCACTTCAAAACAGCGTCCCAGTTTATTTAAATCGAAAAGAAAGATGTATGTTGAAGTCTTCAGCAACAAAAGGTATAAAGCCCAGATAGAAGCCAAGAATATCACCAAGTTATGTCTTCTGTGTTAGGAGCTTAGATTTTGTTTATTCAAACTTACCACTAATGTAACTATTGAGGGTGAAATTTTCTTATTTATTTTCTTCTTGGAATTGTTAGAAATAGTATTGTGTTCACCTGTAGCTTTCCACATATAAAGGGGCCTTAATTTTTGTTTTGTTTATATGTTCGAACGTGTTATAAAAATCTGGAGTTAAGAAGCCTTCAATTATTGGAACAGGTTCTCATTTTTCCATTTTGCTTTGATTTTAAGCATATGAATTTGTAATGCATATATATAAACCTGTCTCATTTGGATTGAAGAATTTTTTTTTTTTTTTTTTTCATTACACTCCATGCTATTGATATGGCAGAAATGGACCTTTCCATGTATCTTTCTGCAACTGAAGTGTCCTTAAAAATCTTTGGTTGCTGATCTTCATTTCTGGAGGCTTAGACTAGGTCAAATTTATCACTTTTTGTGAGCCAATCACTGGGTAAACCATTTTTTTTCTCGAGGATAGTTTTACATATTGTTGGCCATCATTTGTATTTGTGTACAACTTAGGAACGTAATGGATAGTATGCTCCAACCAAAATCTTTGTTTTCGTGAAAGGGCTTTTTTGACATGCACATTAAGAATGACTGGATGATACATATTGTTTTCTTGGCATCATAATTGATGAGAGACGTGAATAAAATAGTGGTTTTGTGTAAGTTATTGTTTTAAATACATTATTATTATAAATGTATTATTTGAGGACTACTCATGCGGATTAGAATGGCATTACAGTAACTTGTTTGACTTTCAACTTGCTTCATGTATATAATGTATTATCATAAGGACTATTCCTGCAAAGTAGAATAGCATAACAGTAACTGGTTTGTCTTTCAATTTGCTTTATGTATATCAAAGATATGTATAGGAAAACTTCCGAAATTCTATGTTTCTGGATTTGGAAATTTTAGTGGAAGAAAATTTATCGACACTTTTAATTTATGCAGGAGGTATGTTTTATGCTGCCACCTCTGCTAGGTTTGCTGTTGGATTGTGCCAAAAAAACAGATCAGTCAGTGGTTTCAATATCTTTGGGAGCATTAGTGCATCTCATAGAAGTTGGAGGACACCAATTCAGTGAGAGTGACTGGGATACATTGTTGAAAAGCATAAGGTTCATGTCTCTTTTCATTTTCAAAATGTCATCATCTATTTCCAATCTAATTTTGTTTTGTTTTGATAAACAGAGATGCATCATACACTACACAACCGCTTGAGCTGCTCAATGCATTGGGATTTGAGAAACCAAAAAACCTTTCAGTATCAATTGGGGATATAGAGGTCAGTGTGGGTGAAGTGGATAACCGCCACTCTGGTGTTGGTGTCAATGTAACAGCATCTCCGCTAGCATCCCCAAGTGTAGCTGCTGATAACAATGAGATGGGTTTGCATTTGGATGGATCAGAAGGTTAGCTTTATAGATTTTTCCACAAATATATATGTTCATAAGATGTTTTCTAAATTGCTTTTGTTGAAAATTTCGTGGAAATTTTGATTTAACTGTCAATGCAATTCAGTTACACAGCAATGCCTGCAATAATTGTTTTGCCCAATATTATCGATGAAAAGGGCTATTCTATTACACCACTGATGAAGCAAGCAGATGTTTATAATGTGTTTATAATGTGTATAGGGTTTCCCTTAAGCATGAAAGTGGTTGTTCTTGTAGGTGTTCCATCACCATCTGGAAGAGGCCAGAAATCTACTGAAGCAGGGTCCTTCCAACGGAATCAGACTCTAGGTCAAAAGATTATGGGAAATATGTTTCTTAGAAGTTTTACCAGAACAAAGAGTTCTGTACCAGATGCTTCAATACCATCTTCTCCGCCTAAGGTACTAGCTAGTCAATATATTGAAAGGCTACCGTTTATGTGTTTGAGGTCTATTATAAATATTGGCGGTCACTTGTTAGTTTTGATAATCATACCTTGTTAAGGCTTAAATAAGTAACTTATTCTTCTTCTTCTTCTTCTGTTTTTTATTTTTTTCTGTAATTGATTGTGGTATTAAGGTCTTGTGGGAAATTTAGGTTTTGTGTCATGTTGTGCTTTCACTTGCTACTTTTGATAATCATACCTTGTTGAGGCTTCGATGTGTAATTTCCTCTTTCATAATTGATGGTGGTATTAAGGTCTTGTGGGAAATTTAGGTTTTGTCTCAAGTTATTGGCCAGGAAACTGATTGCCCTTTTTGCTTTACCTGCTAAAATTTGACTAGTTCTTTTTGGTGCTTCTAACTGCTAATGAAGATATAATGTCATATATACACGTTTGAGAATGTTTGTTTGTATTTTGTTAGTTGTATTTTGGTGTATTGTGGCATATATAACTGACTCATATGGCTCTATATTCATGATTTTTTTTTTCTTGGTCTATTTGTATATATAAATCAAAATAATATTATGAATATTTTGGGAAACTTGATACTTCTGTGTTCAAGACATTATCTTTGGCCTTGCTTATTATTCTCAACTACATCTCACTAGGTTGTCTAAGAAGGCTTTGGAAAAAGATTAGAGAAGGGCTAGCCGGCTACGATTTTATCTTCTAAGTTTATGTATTTTTCATCTGGGGATGGCAATGGAGCTTTTGCTAGTTACTTGGATAGGTTGATTAGTGCCCGAATTGTTTTGGTCTTTTCAAATGAACTGCGGTAATAGTAAAGGGATAGCTCATGATATATTAGAGGCTGTCTACTTATCTAGTTCTACTTATCTAGTTCAGGCAATTAAGGTTTAATTCTTTTACAACATTCTTGTGGGACTTCTGGATGAATACAGTATTGTTATTACAATAGGTTTTTTTTTTTTTTTTTTTTTTTAAATAAAAAAAGCAGTATTAGTGATAATAACATTGTTTAGAAGTTTTTCTTCATGGATTGGTGCTGTGAGTTTTCTGTGCAAGGGACTCATGATGAATTGTTTTTTACTTGGCTCTGTTCAGCTGTAAGAACTGTACTTCATTGCTGCATAACAAGATCATTTACACATTCTTTAGCTGTAGAAATTTTAGCATATAAATAGTGTGGGTGAGTTTATATGCCTGTGAACTGCTTAGAAGTACTTGTTACATTACAATCAGAATCTTATAGCTTTGTTCCGTTCTGCAATTAATATCAATTCCTTTTGTTTCTTTCCGTTGGTTTTTAATATAATGCCAACTATAGCTACCTCATGCTGTTGAGTCTGATGCCAAAGATGAGGAGGAAAGTCCATTGTGGGGTACCATTAGGGGCAAATGCATCACTCAATTATTACTTCTTAATGCCATTGATAGTATTCAGGTAGCGTTCTGATTCTTTGAAGTCTTCATATTGCTACAAATATTATATTTAAATTTGTTAATGCTACTCTTTTTTGAACAACTCAGATAACTTTGAATTTCAACTTGTTTAAATTTTCTTGTAATTTTGATGGCTGTAACATTTTCAGATATTTATTTTCACCAAATATTTCCTCTTCTTTTTCTTTTTTGCTTTTCCTCATTTGTTATCTTAATAACTTTTGACGATAGAAATCTTTGATATCTGCATGCCAATAGAGGTTGGCCGCAGGGGGAAAGTGTAGATGGGGATTGTGCAAAGGTGTCATTGATGAGAGTTTAATTTTTTACATTAATAAAATGTCTGTAATTTTGCAGAAAAAATACTGGAGCAAATTGAAAGCACCGCAAAAGATTGCTCTGATGGACATTTTGTTATCCTTGCTAGAGTTTGCTTCTTCGTATAATTCATATTCCAACCTCAGAATGCGGATGCACCAAATTCCTGCTGAGAGGTAAGGCAACGAATCTTTGCTGATACATTTTATTTCCTTCTCCATTGTTTCTCTGAAAATCCCCATCAAGCTTAAAATGTAGAACGATATGCTGAAATACTTGAACAGGCCTCCGCTGAATATTCTTCGCCAAGAACTAGCTGGAACTTGCATATATTTGGATATCTTACTGAAAACAACTTCTGGATTTAATGGCAATGGGGAGCAGCACCCTGAATCTAATGGTTCAGAGGATGTTACTTCAGATAACAAAGCATCAAGTTTTGCTGACAATTCTCGTGCGGCAGATGAAGTTGAAGGTTTAGCAGAGGAGAAACTGGTTTCTTTCTGTGAACTGGTACTGAGGGAGGCATCTGATCTCCAGTCCAGTGTAGGGGAAACTACGAACATGCAAATTCATCGAGTACAGGAATTACGTGCCCCTATCATTGTTAAGGTACGGCATGCATCTGACAGGGTGCCTTTAATTCTTCCATAGTGTTTTGCTTGATTCTGGGTACTTTGCAGTTGCTGGTATTTGTAAATGTCGTGTATCCCATGTCTTGCTTCAGCCTCTTTTCTAAGCTAACAATAAGATTATTTGGAACTTTGCCTATTCTCAATGTAAAAAGAAAATGGGCAGAGTTAATATTTCTCAACTATTTTTGCTTGTCTTCCTTACCTTAATGCTTCCTTTGAAGGTCATTTTTTCTTATTTGTGCTTGGTGTCTACCCAGCAGCCTTGTCTTGTGTTGCTGTTTATGCTGTTTATTTGAAGCCCGCTGGAATATACTACTTTTCTTTTGATGAGCTACCAACTTATTATTGGTGTTCACCATTAGACGCGATCTTTTACCTTTTTCATGTCGATGTGAACTCTTCACTGATCTGGTGTATTCAACTGAAAAGACTTCAGAGAAAATTTCAAGTTTTCTCAAGTCTCTCATGATACTTCCATATTTCTAAGCGAGATGAAATTCTGATATATAGTTTTCAGATGGGGAGTCTGCTTGGTTTACCTACGATTGTTTTGAAGGGCTGTACCTTAGTTAATAGGTTAGAACAAACATGACATATTTGATTCCCATTATAGTGATCCTGGATTTCTGTGCTTTTTGTTCTTTCAGGTGCTTAAAAGCATGTGCTTTATGAACAATCAGATTTTCCGAAGACATCTGCGGGATTTTTATCCTTTGCTTACAAAACTTGTTTGCTGTGAACAGGTAAAGCTGTTCTTCCAGAATGAATATGTTTAGAACTTCAGATTTACTCCCCATGCAATCTCTCTCTATGCAGCACCAATAAAATTTTGCATGCTACTCTAAAGAAACAGCCATTTGTATTCCCATCTTGACATAAAATTTGAGTGGTTTCATTAGTGGTACAAAATAAGTCTTAAGGTGCTTTCCACAAACATTAGGCAGATCAGCTTGCCTGAAGATGCACTTTTTTGGCTAAAGATATTTTATCAGTAGCATCTCTTGCAACATAAGTGTTCCAAAAGGCACGTTTCCTTAACATATGTAAAAATTTTATAGTTTCTTATGTGCCCATATTGTAGAACTGCTATTTCACAAACCTTTTTTTTTTTTTTTCATGTTCATCTTTATAATATGATTTATGTAAGAGTGGTTTTGAAGTAGATTTCCAGACCTTCTGGTTATTCCTTTGGCCATCACCACCTGGTGTAGTTTTCTTACATTCCAATATGATGATTATGTTTTATGGTAACAATATGCCTTTTCTGACCCAGTGGGCATTAGCATATCTTATCATTAGCAGTAATAAGCTGATTTGAGATTGGTATTTTTTAGTTGAGAAATCTGATATTCCTCTTATTTGTTCAGATGGATATTCGTGGAGCACTTGGTGATCTTTTCAAGATGCAGTTGAAACCTCTCTTACCTTAGTAATTTTGTATTTGCCACTTTGTCAAGATTCACAGAAAGGAATGATTTTCAGCAATTGCTGCACATTCCCTTAGCTGATCGTGTTGTTTGGCCGATTTGTCAACACATATCTCTTCATTTGCTAGAAAATGTAGCTATGTAATTTTAGTAGATTTTTTGTTCTCGTAAATTAATTTGTTATAGCAGTGATTGTGTTCCGAGGGGAGGAAAACTAGTTTGATGATTGAGCTCGGCTTTTGTAATCTCCATTTTTTGGACAGTGGTATAAATTATAAAGAAAGGCAGTTTCAAAAATTTTCCAAATCCAAATAATGAGGCCATACAGACATGTTAGTACCAAAGTTTGTGATCTGGATTGCAACTGTTGAGAATAATATGCTGTTGCATCAAGCATCAAGACACTGCTAACACATGTCGAGGCAATCCTTTCTTGCACTATAGACGGGCCCTCCTAATTATTGTTCTCTTTTACTCCCCATCAAACATTTTCTCCATGGCTAGTCACTATTGGCACTCACACAAGTATCTGTGGCGGGGTTCGTTGTTTGTTATTATTTTTATTATTTTTATCTTGTTCAAAATCACTTGTAAATAGTTACGAATGTTCATGCCTAATTCATGTCGTAATAATAATAATAGTACTATGTAATAACACATAGTACTTAAGATTAGTAAGCTGGAACAAGTTTTTGAGAGCTTAAATATAGATGTTTTTATAAAATGTTTCCAAGTATTTTTGTCGAAAGTGTTTTGCTACTATGTGAATTTTTATCATTCTATTTTACCAACTGGATCGTGACAATTTCGCACTGATATCAATCGCGAGCTTCTAAAACTAATTCCCCATTTTATTTCCAAGCAGGGGTTCTAATTTTGCCGAAACCTACACAATGCGCTCTCTTCAGTTTCTCCTTTTTAACATCAATAAGCATTTAAATTATAAGCATTATACAACCATAAAAAATGTTATACAGCACAATGTAGTGAGAACTCGCACGGTGTCACCTTGGAGAAATTTGCAGGCTTTCCATCCAATCTGTTCTCCACTACTAGCTGACTAGCAAAACATTGTACTCTTACTTGAAGCTGACTTCAGCAAAACATTGTACTCTTACTTGAGCAACAATGTGCTTCTCAGGCATGGGTACTAGATTCCCTGTCCTCCACTAGGAAAAGATAGCGGAACCTTGAATCAAAAGGTAGGACAGAGAAGCCTCGAGCACCAAGAAGCCTCCACTTTTGATGGGATGAGCAATCTCTAATCATGGCAGCTTGTTCTGGGTAGAGGAATTGGCAGATCCAGTCAGGTAGCATTGAGTCCTCTACAATCCCCTTGGCAAAACATTGCAAAAATTTTGGCACCAACAATTTCCCTTTATTGCTTAAACCAACCGATGCTTGGATGTAATCTCTCAATGACTCTTTGAGCAACTCAGTAACATTTTCAGGCCTAAAGATTCTCACCTGATTATACAAAATAAAGGAGGCACAAAGACAAGGTTTGAGGAAAGATTAACTCAAGTTTTTCAAATGGTATGATATCAATCACAAAATTTTATCATTTGGGTATGTATTACTTAACACCAAGAGATTTTCTAGTAAATTTTTTAATCACATAATTCTTGCAAGGACAATTATAGACATTTTTTAGCTCTCACACTGTATGGTAAAATATCCAACAAAGAATATCTTCTCTGAACCTGAGGGCAACAGCTACATAAATGTAGAACTGTAAGATTCACAACCCACTACTAAATAATTCCCTCAACCCCCAAATTGTAGTAATATTCTGACTAAAAATTTATACTGGGATTATAAATGGTGCATTAATTATTATATGAGATTCAGAGATTCAAATTTATCATTTCATAAGAGGTTATTCTCATATACTAAACAGATGCTTAACCAGTAAAGGAGGAACAAGAACAAGGGATCTTACAGCAGGTGAAGAATGCATCCCACAGCTCAAAGCAAAAGATAGGAGAGGCTCAGACTGATCAATTGAATACTTTTTCAGCTCCTCGGATACCTTAAACTTTTGGAGGCCAAGAACCAGGGCCTGACACAACGATAAAATATTGTCACACAACATTACGAGGAAGATTTAAAACATTCTTCACCCTCTCCTTACAGAGAAATGCTTCATTTTTCCTATTAAGATAAAATACAAGGCCTGTAATTTGGCAGCTCTTGCTAGGCCATAATGTATTGACTATTAATCTAATAACATTTAGATGAGTCATCATTGCTCATTCAAAATAGCTAAAGATTCCTCTATAAGAAGTAGATGGGAGGGGAAACCGTGCATATGATTGGATAAATAATACATACTATCTGTGGCCGATGGGCTGGAGGTTTCATCTTCAGAATGACGAATTCAATGTCAGCAGCAGTGAATGAGTGCCCTCCAACGGTATAAGCAGCCTGCACGTCATTGGTGTCATTTTGTTCTCATTGGTTCCAACAAGTAGTTTACAAGGAGAAAACAACATCAAACCTTTTGAATTAATGAAAACAATTTCAAATCACTTGTTGGAACTCCATATGCTAAATATGCCTGAGAAAGCAGTAAAAAAGAAAACGTAAGTCAAAACAATCAGGGATGTAAAATCAAAAAGTATAATAAGCACACTTAAAACCCTGTTAAAAGATAATAAACATCATCCCACTTCACATGTATATGTACAAAATTGAGAGAAACTGAGGCCAAGTTTTGGTTTAAGGTTGCCAAGACCATACACACATGCATGTGCTTGCATGCACACAAAGAGTAATGCATATGTTAGCAATGACTGAATAAGAGAATAGAAAAGAAATTACATGCATAATCAAAGCGTTGTATAAGTTGATCCAAAATGCCAGCTTCTCATTGGAACTCAAACAGGATAGGTCCACTCTGGCTAAATGTTCAAGCAGCAACCTGTATGATACAGAAACAGAATTAACAGAAGAAATAGAACATGAGGTTTCTCTCCAACACCAATTCCAGATAACAAAATCCAATCGGTAAGGTAATTAAAAATGATAAATTTTATTATAATCAAGTTCCGCAATAAAGCTCATTTAGACACAACAACAGAAAGCAAATTAATATTTTCAAAATGGCAATAGTCGACCTAAATCTTTTGAGAGCCTGAGCAGCATAATCGAGTTCTTTCTTCCCAACAGACAAGCAAGAGACTTCAACTGCCATACCATACACCCCAATACTTCTTGCCCAGTCCACTTTACCAGGAACCCTGTAGGGATCAAATGTACTATCGCTTACAAACGAATCAGAACCATGATCCATATCAACTGAGCGAAGCCTTGCTATGGAATTTATAATGGGTGAGTCTGAAAATGATCCCAGGGAAGAATAAGAGAGGTGGTCCTGAGGTGAACAAGGTGAGGCCATACACTCAGAAGAAGAGAGCTTGGACGAATCAGCTAAGAACAGGAAAATATCCCTCATACACTTGACCATCTCTTCAGATAAATGATTTGGGTACTGCCAAAGGTGCTCTGCAATGGAATTATTATTTTGCTCTTCAATCACAGCTGGCAAAGCAGGCTTATCATCCATCGTTCTTTCAGCATTTTCCCCACTACACGGTCTTTTTATCTGTAACAAAACTATCAACCGTTAACTCTTTAATCTTCGCCCAGACAGATAGATAGGGGAAGTGTGCTTGCAAGGGTCAAGTAGACAAAATCACTAAACTGAACAATACCAGGTTTGGTTATGAGATAATTTATTAAATGAGTGATCAATTAAATTCTAGAAAAGATAGAACCACTTAAAGCACTCTTCAAAGTAAAATTTAAAATTAAGAGTTCTCTCACATGAGACAGAGAGCACTGAAACTGTGACGGTGCAAGACATGACAAGTGCTGTAAATGATACTCAGCAAGACGGCGCTCATTTCTCTCCTGACTAAGCTGGTATTGCAAGGCAACTGTTTCTTGTTCGAGCTTTGATACAGTGATCTCCAAAACAGCTATGCTATCCAAAAGATCCTGGGCCTACATTTCATGAAGGAGACTAAGAGAAGGAGATGATAAACCAAGAGAATCCAAATAGGGAGAAATTAACCTTATCTGGAAGCTGTACCGGGGAACTTGAGAAATTTGAATCAGAGTGTTCAACAGCACTTGCAAGGGCTAAGCGCAAGTCAATCTCTTTTTGTAACTGTTGTTGCAACCTTTTCACCTGTAACATCACATAGCCATGGCATATATTCAAGCACATTTTATGGCATTCATTGAAATTTTAAGTCTTGGAAGTTTAAAACTTAATGACTAAGCCTGTGAATTCAATGATGGACACAGTAAGTATGAAGGCTAACATTACCTGCTGCCGAAGTATTGATTCAAGAAATGAAATATAATATATATGACATTTTAGTAAGGTTCATTACCAACATTGTCGATCTTATCTTCAAAGTAAACTAAATCAGTCTGTATTCAGAACTCCTCAGTCACAACCAATAGTAGTTACTAAAGTCACTCCTGTTATATCCTTTCTTCTATCTACCCATTTCAGGCTAATATCTAGTTTCATACAATTCTTTAGCATTGCCCTGAGTTAAATGATCTAAAAAATCAGAAATGCTAACCAAAAAAAAAAAAAAAAATCGACAACACGAGGAGACAGATTTTCCACCTATTAAAGAGCCACCATACACTGAACCAAATTCAAATTACACCTTTCAATTTATTCACCAGAGAAATTTTGCAATTTTCTACAAGTAAAGAAAACAAACACCCCCAACAAAATTGGACTAACAAGCACAAGAGACAGACAAATTCCAACATAAAAAATATGATATGTCAACCGAAAAGCAACCCACTTACATCTTGCTCAAGCTGGTACTTGTAATGACATTTCTCTTTCTCTCCTCTAGTCTCTTCCTGTGAAGCCTCAATAAGTTAAATATATATATATATATATATATATATATCTTCAAAATTTTGTAAACTAATCAAACTTGTTTTTATCATAAATCATCCCAGCATTACAAGTTTGCAAGTAGAAAGAGACCAGAAGGGTCAACCAAGTAAACAAAAAAGAAAAGTACCCTGAAATCAGATGAACTCAAGAACCCATCTCCAGAAGACAAAGACCGACCCTTCTTCCTCAGATATCTATGAATGGAACTTCCCCTGTAACCCATCAAAGCAAAATGAGCACACAACAATAAAAAAAACAAAATAAAAATGCAGACGGCTGTTTTGTTCAACTCTTACAAGCTGATTGGCAGTATGAAACCAGTGTTATTATTACTACTAGGACAAACTTGATCTTGTTGGTGGCAATCTTGGTCATCTAGAGCTTCAGCTTTCAGACAAAGCATCTTCTTTGTTGTAGTAGTTGTGATTGTGAGTTGTTTGTCCAACGTTGAACTGGTTTCATGACAGTTTTGAAAGAGTAGAGAGTAGGTCGAGGTTAGTTGGGATGTGAGTCAAAAGAGTTGAGAAGTAGAGGTGAGGGAGTGACGGGGACAGGCAAATCATGGATTTTCTCGCTCAGTCACTGAGTCGCTTTCGACCTGTACGCTGTCACCGACATCACCCACTCACCTGCTTATTCTTTACTTTCTTTTTACTTTTTTTTTTTTTTGTTTTTGTTCTCATTTGGCATTTTTGCTTTTTGCATTGGAACCTGTAAACAGTAGTTTTAGTGCCTGCCAATTCAGGTAATCAGGGTCGATTTCTTTCAGCTTTCTTTTATTTATTTTTAATTAAAGAAAAAGAATGCTGAAGATCTATTTATATTTTCTAGATTGATAAATTTGGAGGATTGAAGTGTATTTTTAATCATAGATCCATCTACCATTGGTTGGTCCATTGCTCTACGAATTAATCCATATTAAAAAACAAAATCCAAGATAGGACAATTAAAGGGGAAATACTTTTATCTAAAGTATATAAGAAATTTACTTGAGTTATTTCAGTCAACCTGCAATTTCGTAATCTTAGTTCATGATTCATGTAGGAATTTTCTTTTATTGGGTGAAACTATCTAACATAAATTTTTATTTAGTAATTTTTATATATAATGTAACAATTATTATCTAATAATGATGTTTGTATTGTTTATAAGTTACAACTTTCAATTATCTTATTAAATATTTTAATGTGGGTTTTTTTTTTTTTTTTATTCCTTGACGTAGAAAAAAATGGAATGCACGTTTGTGTCCCTTTCAATATTATGTTTTATCATTTATGTCTATAATTTTGGACAAAATTATTTTTTCTCTTTTTACTTTAATTTTTTTCTCACTTTTTTCACTCGTCAATTAATCATCGGATTTTGCTGGAACACCCGACAAGGATGCAAGAGTCATCGTCATAATCTTTTTCTTCTTCTATCTTCGGCTAGGAGTGCTCCTTGTGAGAAATATGCAAATCCACAACTATGTCTTTTGTAGATTTTTGTCTTCCAATACGTAGGGTAAAGAGAAAAGAAAAAAAAAAGAAGAATAGGGAGATGAGAGATGCTGAATGAAGAATAAGATAATCCCCCAAAGAAAATACCAAATGGAGAAGAGAAAGATGTCTAGCGTTGAAAGAGATTGGAAAAGATGAAGTGAATATTTTTATTTCAAAGATAATTCTAAATTTACCCCTTATAAAATAAATTATAAACTTATGATGCGTTTACTTCACTTGAAGGAATCGGAATGGGAATCAGAATGATCTGGAATCGGAATGACTTGGAATCGGAATGAAGTATCGGAATCAGAATAAGTTGTTTACTTCAACTGTAACAATCGGAATCGGAATCAGCAGTATTCCCATTAAGCTGTTTACTTTACTTTGGAATCGGAATGGATTAGTTATAAGTTATAAAAATGCCCTTAATTAAAATTATGGATTAATTACAATGTACAAAATTTTATTTAAAATGTTAGTGTTATCTTTTTATCTTGTAATTCATCATAATAAGCTAAAAAAAAAAAAATTCTGAACAATTTGACAATATCATTGTAAGCATTTTGTGTATTTATTATTTTATTTTTAGAAGAAGATATTATGTATTTATATGGTATATCAAATCATTTTTTTTTAATTATATATAAAATATTACCTAAACTTTCTTAACCGTATTATTGTAATATTCTTCAAAATATAACATTTTGCACTAACACATTTTTTTATGAAAACTTATAGCATATGTAAATATTTATATTTATAAATATAAAACAAAGGGAATAAACTTATAGCACATTTTTTAAAGAAGGGTATAAGAGACATTTTAGCTTGACAAAGGGAATGAGAATGGGATTCCCAAGTGGGTTGGGGGGAATGGGATTCCCATTCCTCAACCCCAAATTGATGTGGGGCTCACTTTTTCATTCCCATTACGGAATGAATTTAAGCAAGTAAACACCATCAATCAATCTCATTCCTGATTCCCATTTTTCAATCCATGAAGTAAACACACCCTTAATGTAATGGAACAAAAATGTTCTGTCACCCCTATACTGAGTTCATTTTCTCCTTTGCAATTTTTTTTTTTTTAATAACATAAAAAGCAGGTCAAGGTGCATGCATCGATGGATGTGAAAAACGAACCTCAAAATCCAACACCAAATGCGCAGCAAAGTCGGATATATTTGTATTTTCTAGGATTGTAGGGCCAAGTTCAGCCCAAAACTCCTCTCTGTGGGAAGAAAATTGCTCAACAAAGCCCACTTTCACTCTCGAGTCACATCAATGCAAAAGATGGTTCCACGACCCACATCCACCAAGGAATATGAAAATGCTAGATAAATATGGGATAGGAAGGAGTAACTTTGGAAGGGCCTTTTTATTGACACGTAGACAGAATAGAAGCATTGGAAAGTGCATTACTTCTAATATCGGTTTTCGGTCAAAGCGATACCCTACCCATTAACGCCGCGAATTCCAAATGATCTTCAACAAGTTCACTCAATTCCTTTCTTGATCCTAGTTTAATAAAAAAAAAATCACTTTTTTATTATTAAAATGATATATGATCCAAGTGGGTTTTTCCTAGAATCTAGTTCCTTTCCCTTGTTGAATTTTCATGCAACTTTCCCTTCCTTTCTTTTCCTTAGATAAAAGCACAATTTTAATACTTTTTACCTTTTTTTATTGTTGTGGGTTCCACAATTCGATTGAGCTGAGAATATAAAGCCCGAAACGGAGACGGGACAAACTCCAAATAACTCAACAAAACATGGGTTACAATAACCACTACTTGTTATGTTTGCTCGTGATATTCCTACTTGGTGAATGCATGACAAGGGGAGTTGAAGGCCTGGCATGCAACTGGGGCTTACAATCAACTCACCCACTAACTCCTACCGTTGTGGTCAAACTCCTGAAAGACAATGGATTCAATAAAGTGAAGCTGTTTGAAGCTGATCCTGGGGCTCTAAAAGCTCTTGGTCGTTCTGGTATTCAGGTTATGGTTGGTATACCCAATGATATGTTGGCACCAATTGCTAGCAGTGTGTCCGTTGCTTCCGCTTGGGTAGAACAAAACGTCTCCAAATTTATTTCCTCAAACGGGGTCGATATAAGGTAACTCATCTTTTCCTTTTCATTAATCCTTTATTATTAGTATTTTTATAAATCACATCATATGTATTACAGCGACTCAGATAATGATTATTACACTTAGTAAGTGTGTTTTATTATAAAATCATATATATCTTAAATATAATATATTTTGACGTAAAGAATGATTTCACGTGATAATATTTATGGTCAGAACCTTAAAAGTGATGTTTGATGAAAGACTGATCAAATGTGTTTACATATGGTGTGTTTCAGGTATGTGGCAGTGGGCAATGAGCCTTTTCTGAAGACGTATGGTGCTAAATTTCTCAATATAACATTTCCAGCCCTACAAAACATTCAAGCAGCTCTCATCAAAGCCGGTTTAGGCCGACAAGTGAAGGCCACCGTCCCGCTAAACGCTGATGTCTATGAGAGTGGCAGCGGGATGCCGTCAGAAGGTGACTTTCGAGGCGACATTCATGGTCTAATGATATCCATTGTCAAGTTCCTACGTGACAATGGTGCACCTCTCACCATCAACATCTACCCTTTCCTCAGCCTCTATGCTGACCCCAACTTCCCAAAAGATTTCGCCTTCTTCAATGGCTCCGCTGCTCCTGTTGTAGATGGTTCCATAACTTACACCAATGTCTTCGATGCCAACTTCGACACCCTTATTTCTGCTCTTGAAAAGAACGGCTTCGCTTCCTTGCCTGTCATCATTGGTGAAGTTGGCTGGCCAACAGACGGCGACACGAATGCTAACATCGAGTACGCGCGTAGGTTCAACCAAGGCCTACTCGACCGCATCATCTCAGGCCAAGGGACACCAAAACGCCGCACCCCGCCAGAGGTCTACGTGTTCTCACTTATTGACGAAGATAAAAAGAGCATCGACCCTGGGAATTTTGAAAGACATTGGGGCATCTTCAATTTTGATGGAACCATAAAGTACAATCTCAACATCGGAAATGGAAAAGGCTTGGTTGCATCGAAAGGAGTCAAGTATTTAAAGAGGCAGTGGTGTGTAATGTCACCACAAACAAGCACTACAGACCCCAAGTTGCCTGGAAGTATCAGCTACGCTTGCACTTACGCAGATTGCACCAGTCTGGGGTTCGGCTCGTCTTGTGGGAAGCTGGATGCAAGAAGCAACGCTTCTTATGCTTTCAACATGTACTATCAGGCCATGGATCAAAGGAAAGGGGCGTGTACCTTTTCAAACATGTCAGTAATCACCACCATTGACCCAACTCATGACACATGCAGATATGAGATCATGATTGATCTGGGAAAACATGAGCTCCCTCCGTCTCCTTCTTTGGCTGGAAAAGGAAAGCACAACTCACTGATGACTCTCATTTTGGTATTGACGTTCATCATCATTTCTATTATTTTCTGAACATATTAACAGCATGTATCAAAATTTTCTAGCATAGCATCGATCTCTGCTATATTGTAAAATATATATGGTTTGATTCTTTCTTTGCAATCATTTGATGGTTTGATTCCGATTTATTAATTGTTTGAGATTTCGAATTATAAATAAAATAGATTGGTTGTTTTTGATTCTTTATTATTTGCAATAGTATTTTAATATTATATTCATTATTTATTATCTCTTCCACTTCCACTTGGTACTTCAATTAGAACTAAAATACTTCAAAATAAAAAATGGTGTATAGTAATAATATAAACTTTTTGAAAACGATTCCTTCTTTGCATCTTAGAGTTTCAATGTATATATTTTATACAATCTCTTCTACTCAATAATATTTTTTCTTTTTTTAACCATTCGTTACTATTTTTTTAGAAAAAATTATAAATAGTCCCCAACCTACATGGGCAATAGAAAGAGAAAAGGTTTATTTGCTGCGAAAGGTGTTAAATATTTGGCGAGGCAGTGTTGTGTAATGTCACGCCAAGTAAGGACTACAGATTCCAATCTGCTAGAACATTACCTACAATCACGCTAACGCAGATTGCACCAGGCCAGTCGCAGTTGGGAGTATGGGTCGACTTGTGGCAATCTGCATGCAAAAAGCAGTGATTCTCATGCTTTCCACATATACTACCAGACCAAATAATAATGGATGGTGCTTCTCATTTTGGTTTGAAATTGATGATTATTTGTTTTATTACTGAATATATTAACAGGATGTATAAAAGTTCTCTACAATCACTAACATATATATACGTTTGATTTATTCACAATAATTTGATTGGTTGATTGTTTTTTATTTGCCTGTTTTCCGTTAATTATCGAGTCAAAACCTTTTACAAATTGCCTTACGAAATATAATAAAAATTGACTTTTTTTTTCGAAATAAATAAAAATTGAGTTAAATCTGGATATTGAAACAAATTCTCCGAACTCACAAAAAAGAGAAAATCCTCAAAAAAATGGTTTTTTTTGTTTTGAAACACTCAACCAAAAAAAAAAAAAAAAATGTTAAAACACGCGATTCATTTTTTTTTTTTTTTAACTAAAACACGCGATTCATTTTAAAAACAGGAAAAAAGAAACAAGTGGTGATGTTTTATATCTTTATTGACCAAGACTCCGTGGAGTGGTAGGGTCATGATTCCTCGAGCCACTAAATTCTTCAATTTTTAATAAATATTTACATATGCATAAAAATACGGTCCTTAAAAAAAATCGCTTTTTTCCTGTGTTGTAGATTTCCTTCTAAAATTTATTAACCTTCATACGTTGATATGTTAATTATAAATTAAATTAAATTATTATATATTATTAAAAAAATTATCTAACTTCCTTAAGGTAAGTTGAATTACAACCATTATTTCATGGATACTCACTTTAAAATAATATAACTTTTGCAAAGTAACTCATCTATTGATATAAAATAACACAATCAAACAAAATTAAATTTTTGTTAGAAACTTTATTTTATAAAATCTCGGGAGACATTGTACCGCTATATGTTTAGATCAAACATAAATATCTACTTCAATAATTGAGAACCAATTACTACTATAATAAAAGAAGAAAACTATTCATATAAATTAAACTATGGGTTGGATAATATGGGAAGGATGAATATTGGATCCCGAACTTTTTGAAAAATAGAAATATACCCAAGCTAAGAGGATTTATAAGAATAATACTAAAATTCTTAAATTTTTTGTTCAAATGGGATATAAGTTGTTGATCGGCTATTTTTATAATGCATTAGATACATGCAAGTATACACAGTCTGATTGTAAATAATAACAAGTCCAAATCGAACCCACAGGGATAGATGCAAACTTTGTACTAAGTATCAAAATTGATTAAGAATAACTTTATTCAGACTATCAAAATTGATTGAGTAATTAAGAAAATTAAATTTAGGAAATTAAACAGTAATTAAATTTAACAAAAATCAGCAATTGACAAGCATCGAGGTATACAGTTTCACTTAACCAATTCAATTAATATATTCTCCTCCCCTAAAAATAATTTTTTATTTCGTATTTAATCGGATAAATCTAAAATATTTGTAAGTCTTTCTTAACGGTCAAATAAACATATCCAAATTAACTAACCTGACTATATCTCTATGTAGATTAATTAACTTGAATTCATTAAACAAATTATCCTCACACGATTACACAACTCATACAATATATCTCTATCTCATATGAATTATGCTATCCTACTGATTTCTAAACATATAATATCTCTCTCGAATGTATTATGACCATAAAATCTAATCAACTAATGGGTCCTAATTAATTAATAGCATTAAGATCCAATAAAGTAGAATAGGAAAATAAAAATCACAAAATAAAAATTATAGAATCATTAAATAAATTAAAATCATAGTTAAGCTACATTGCACCCTAGATCTAAGAAAATTAGTTCGACATATTTTGCGTAAAATAAACAAATTCAACAAAAGTAAATTCCATAATAAAAATAAAAAAACTAAAACGAATTAATATTTTCCACTTGAACTTTACTGGAACCACTCTTGAATGTGCCTGAAATGCTCTTACTTGACACTGACTAACTCTAAAAAATGAAACGAATTAATGTATTTTTGTCTTTGAAATGTTGCTATTTATAAACTCCAAATTTGGTTTTTACAAAATTTTTTAGGCATCAAAGAAAAATTTTTAGGATAAAATTTGATTTTAGATTTGTCTTATCTCTGCACGTTAATTGCAATGTACTTTACTAACACTTAAACTTTGCAATCTTTTAAAAAACAGCTACGATGTAAGTATTAGAGCATCTCTAATGTAAATATAGATTATCATTTAAAAAAAAAATGGACATATCATCAATCTTAAGAAAATGTGCATCTTATGTAGCATAAATATAGATTGATAGACATTTAAGTCTAAAATGACTCTCCAATGCTATTTTATTCATTTCAATGATAAACAGTCAAACAATAATATATCATTAAAGTACATTACCATAAAATATTATTTGATGGAAGTCTCCATCATTTATTGCTGACATGACTGTCCAGGAGACTCTCTAGAAATAGATATTAAGATTGACAGCCTCTATTTTCTTTTTTATCATATCAGCTTAATTGTGGTTATGAAAGTTTGCATTAGAGATGTTAATTTTAATATTTTATCAATTTATCATATATGACACTTTATTTTTTTCACAATTCATATTTACATTGGAGATGTTCTTAGTGTGACTTCATAAAACGTGTGAACAACCCGCAACAGCATCGCGCCAAGGTTACAGGTTCTATCTTTTGTCACTTTCTACGGTTGACGCTCTTTGTCAATGCGGCTTCTTGGTGTAACTTAAATCCTCCTCCACAAACCGCGACACATGATTTTTCATGCAATTCCTCTTCGATTAGAAATTAGTTTATTTGTATTCAATTTGATTACAACCTCTCTATTAATAATTATCTCTTCCAATTCAATTTTTATTCTTCAATTTTCATCATTATCTTCATCCAAATTCGATCTCTATTTTCACCACATCTTATCCTTATCTATTCTATAATTCGATCTTATCTTCATTTCTTTCAAATAAACTTTTAATCCTAATCGAGCTCTTCCAAATAATTTTTAAATTTGAATCAAATTCTTTTTCTATAACTAAAGGATTCTGACTCGAACTAAAATTCTAAAAAAATCTCAAATAAATCTAGATTTTTATCTGAATTTCCAACTTGCCCAAATTTTTTTCAAATCTACACAAAACCTCAAAATTCATCAGAAATGCTAGAAAATTACCCAAATTTTCATCATAAAAGCTTGATTTATGAGTATAAAATAACAGTAAATGTTTCTATTATAGTTGTCAATATCACATTAATTATCATATCATCTCATAATTTATACGATGTTAATCATTTGTATGTCACATTATTTGAACTAGATTTGGATAAAAAAATTTTGAAAATCTTTGTAAAGCCCATAATTTTCTTTTTTTTTTATGAAAAATAAAATTTTTTCGATAAATAATATTTTCGTGTGAATAGTATTTTGAAATGAATAGCGATTTTCGGATTCATAAAGTCCAGAATTTCATCTTTTCATGAGAAATAAATTTTTTTTTTATGAATAGTATTTTCGGATGATTAGTCTTCATGTGAATAGTGATTTTCATAAAGCGGATCCCACAAATCGAAAGTTTCGGAATAAGTATTAGAGTTAAAAGAAATGAAAACGGATAAAAAATGAGTCAATTCGAATAGATTGTAAGTGATCTGAAGTTTATTGGGTAAAAATATTCTTCCGATTATTTATGGAGTAATAAAATAATTTAAAGTGTCCGAATGTGAAATTAAATTATAGTAGAATTCTTGAATGGATCGAAAATGATTGTGGATATAAAATTAGCATGATAATTAATTAAGAATTAAAAATATATTAGTGCCAAAGAAAATTATCAAAAAGAGCATGATTATATTGAATTGTAAAAGATATGTATAAGGACATTTTAGATAATCAAAAGCATGAAAGTGATGCATAAAAATGGGACATGTGGCATAAAGAGAGAGAAAGAGTGATGTGCTAGTATGACATGTGACAAGAAAAGAAAGAAAGAGATGCATGCATGGATGACAAGTGTTGATGAGATAAGGACTATATAAGTGAAATTACATGGAGAAAACAAAAGAAGCAATTCATTTTGCAAAAGAAGAAGTATTCAGCCAACAAAGAGGAATTATTCGGTCGAGAGGTGAAGAAGAAGATAACTTGTTGCACTTGAGGTTTTGAAGTGATTTTTCAATGATTTTCAAGCTATTTAAAGTTGCATGCAAGCTTAAGAGTAAGATTCATCAATTTCAAGTATATTTCAAAAGGTAAAATTTAAGTTTCCATGAACTAATTTGTGTAAATGTTTAGATAAATGGTTTTTATTGAATTAGTTGTGATATTATGTTTGGCTTTAAGGACTTATGACCTCAAAATTATAGGTGTTATGTTGCATGTGGTTTTGTATAATTTGAAGGAAAGTTGATGTTGGTTTTGCATGAAAGTCATAACTAATATGAGTTTTAGTGGTTCAAATTGAGTTTGATTGCTTTGCCATGAAATATGATGTGATATTGAAATGAATTTTAGTGTGAAACTTGAAGAAATGTTAGTGTTATGTATGCATATGGCTCACAACCAAGAGACTATTCAACAGTCGAATTTAAGTTTGATTGATTTGAGTGATTTTCATGCATGTAAATATGTTAAAATATTGAGATTTAGTGTTGAAATTAGAAGCAAAAATCTGGTATACTAAGCTATCATGTTCCGGCCATGAATGCACTAAAGTGTTAGCCAATTGTTTTTGGATGCTTTGGATGATTTTCTAGGTTATGTTGATGATGAAATTAACATGAAATTAAAAAGGAATTCATTGGAATGTCAAATGACTATTTATGACCAAACTTTGTTTATTTGTAAAAGTGTGATGTTTTATGGAATTGACTTGACTTTACACCCTTTTTCATGTATTGAAGTATGATTAGGATGAGAATAAAATTGAATGAAATTGATGGTATAAGTTCGGCCAACATGAGTCAAAATGATTCAAAAATATATTTAATGCATTAATGTGAAATTTGGACTTTATTTGAGGTGATCTACATGCTTAAATGTTAAGATATTTGAACTAAAAGTATATACGAATAATTATGATGATTACGACTTAGAAAAAGAGTAATTCGAAATCTTTGTATATCGAACCGTTTGTATGTTGATGCATGTCTATGAAAGTGAATGTACGGATAAGTTTAGTTGTGATGTTGCCTAAAATAGAATGTGAAATTACGTAGATAATGTGGAAATGAGGGAACTTGAAATCGTAAATTATCGTGAGCTAAAAAACTGTAAGTGTCTCTTTCAAAATGTTTTGATGCAATTATTTTCTATTCACTATAAATTTATGTGTTATGTTTAAATACATGCATTGAAATGTTGAAATTGATTTGAAAATAAATAAATTCAACATGAAAATCTCTTATATGAATTTTAGAAAATTTATGTGAATTATATAATGAAAAACAGCACATATAGAAATGTTTTTATAAGCCTATGATACGCCTTATAGGTATCTCATATATTACCGATAATAGTAAAGTACCCTAAGCAATGCAAGATTCCGTTTAAAGTAATGCAAGGTTCTGTTCTGCCATATACAGGGTATATTATAAGTTAGCTAACTACTTGAGTGATACAGAATTTCGCTCGTAACGATGTAGGATTCTGCTACTTAGTTACCAGATATATGGCCTAAGCGATGCAGGATTCCGTTTAGAGCGATGCAGGATTCTGTTTTGTCATATACCTAGGGTATTATGTGGTATTTAGGCGTCGGGGGTTGGCTTATCTCACAAAGAGAAATTTTTTTCAGAAAATTGTATTGCCACCACCTTTTATAGTTTAAAGCAAAGTTAAAATAATGCAAGCTGCTGTGTTCTAATTCAGTTTTATTATGTATGAATTATGTTTATGCTGAATGTTTAAACATGCGTTTATTTTAGATGAGGTTTTTAAAAAATACATTTCAGTTTTATAGTATTGAGACGGTTATAAAATGATATTAAAGTTTTAGGGTTACATATTTTCGAAAATATAGTGTGAATAGAAAATTTATGACACTCACCGAACTCGTTTAGCTTACCCTTAGTTTTATGTTTTATAAACAAAACCTCAACGGTGCAGACATAGGTGTTTCAGTAGCAGGAACTCAAACCCCAAAGTAGTCGAACGACGTCATGTGCTACTATGTAACTGTGTTTATACATGTATGATATAAATGCTTTTGAAAACCTGTATAATAACTTTTGTATATAATTGCATGCAATTTTTAGAAAATGTATTTATGCATGACATGTAAATGATTTTCAAGTTGTCTTTTAAATTTGAAAGCATATTTGTGATTAATTGTGAAAAAGAAAAGAGGGTCTGAAAAAAAGTTGAGACTGTTATTATTTTAGAAGTATACAGGTTTTCTATAAAGTTTTGCAGGGTGGAATTTTTAGAATAACAGCCGTTATGCTGTCAAAATTTTTATAAACTCTATTTTGCAAATGTACATTAAAAAGAAAAAAAAAATTTCACCCAGTTCCATTAGAAAAGAAACTTCTAAAGAGTTTTAAAAGATTTTCAGTAAAAGTAAAAGACTTAATTTCACGGGAATTTTTCAGCTGGAGCAAATCTCCACTAGAAGGTCATCGTGGAACTGCCGGACGAGCTGCTTCAAGTATAAGGTTGGGGCTCGTCAATCTTTACTTAATTTATAACGACACATCCGTAAATTGAACTACGAGTGGGTAACATGATATTCAGTTCAGTTCAATGAGAATCGAACCAAACCAAACCAATTTTTTATTCAATTCTCAACATAGAGAACTGAACATGTAGAAAATGAGAGCCAAAACTTACATAAACTGAACACCATCATTTCAATTCAGGTCGATTTTATCTCTCATTTTTTGCTTGTTTTGTTCTCCATGTTGAGAACCAAATAAAAATCAATTTGGTTTGGTTCTTGTTGGAATCAAACCAAGCATCATAAACAGTCTACCCCTAGTATAATTCACAACATAGTTGTAAATTGTACTAGTGGTTGACAACATGATGTTCGGTTCGGTTCCAATAGGAATCAAACCAAATTGATTTTTGTTCGGTTCTTAATATGAAGAACTAAACGTGCAAAAAATAAGAGTTATAGTCGACCTGAATCAAACACGATTGGTTTGGTTTGAGTCAGTTTGAGTTTTTCGGTTTCAGGTTGAAAAATATGTTTTAGTAATTATTGAAGAGTTATAAGATTGAAGAGTATGTTCCAAGATTCATTTTACAAAAGGTTTTTGACACTGAAACCACACGATTACAGAAGATCCATTTACACTTCATTCACAATCAAAATTAACCAACAAAACAAAAACAAATCACTTCAAAATAACAAAAACTCTCTATTCATATAAGATTTTTGAGACTGAAACCACTTCATCCTATAATTATATCTTGTCAATGAAGGCAAACAATAGAATAAAGACACAGATCATCCATTTTACATGGACCCATCTTCCACTACCTTGGTCCTTTCATTTTCGTAGAAACCAAAAAAATAATGAACAAACAAACGACATAAAAGCAAAAAAAAAAAAAGATCAACAACGAACACCCGCATCCGGAACATAGAGTAGAAGTATGACGACTAATTAAGATCATTCACATCTAAAATAGAAAATAAAATAGCAAACGCAAAGCAAAGAAACTTGATAAAGTCATGAAGGCAAGAGTATAGCGACAAGACCCGCAACTAGATTGGCAACGACAACTGGATGTAGCAAAGTAGGAAGAAGAAGAAGAAAAAGAAATTATGGATGGTGAATACGGTCAAAGGTTTATAAGGACCGTAAATTACACATGTGCCCTTCAACTAAATAGAAAATTTGAATTACCAAAGGGCACATGTATAAATGTGTTATATATATATACACATATATAGACACATAAAATTTTTATGGTCGATGTCTCCTAACTTCAGAAAGTTAAAATGAATCAACCAAATTTATCCGTTGTATTTAAATTAAATAGGAGAGAAAATTTGTTTTAGTAAAGATAATACAATTGATGAATTTAATTGATTTATCTAACTTTTTAAAGTTAAAAAACACTGATCATAAATATTTTATATATATAAACATTTTTAAGTTATGAGATACTGATCATAGAAGTTATATATATATAAGGGAAAAAATCATTTTAGTCCCTAACTTTTGGGAAAAGATCAAATTTTTAACTATGTTTCAGAAAATGGTAAAATGGACCCTAAAATTTCGAAAAAGTGTCAAATTAGTCATTCTCGTTAGTCAATTAACAGTCAAACTTAACGGATGACATGATGTATAAGGGTAATTTTATTATTTTAGGGATTAAAATAATCTGAACCCTTAAATTTTTTTCTTATTTTTTTTTCAGATTATTTTAACACCTAAAATGACAAAATTACTCTTGTACATCATGTCATCCGTTAAGTTTGACCTTTAGTTGACTAATGAGAAGAACTAATTTGACACTTTTTTGAAACGTTAAGGTTCATTTTATCTTTTTCTAAAACATAATTAAAAATTTGATCTTTTTATTTTTTTTTAAAGTTAGGGACTAAAATGATTTTTTTTCTATATATAATTGATTTTTGATTTTGGATCAATTTTGGGTATGCTAAATTGAGCCGAAACTAATTCGATTCTTCATGTCACCCACTTCCGAAACAAATGACACGAACTAGATACCCAAAAGTCGGATCGTATTGTCTCGTTCGGATCATGTTTTTTTTTTTTTCCCACCCCTATATGTACTGGAAGAAATAAATTTAGCAAGGAAAAACACTACCATCGTATCTGTTAACACGTAACAATAATTCAATCAGAATATCATCTTCACAAATTTAATTTCCCAAAAAAGATCACATCACACGCAAAACATGACCGTAACATAGTCACAACATGTCCTTCAGCGACGCCAGTCCTTCATACGTGGCAACCTCACATTAAACCAAGATTAAAATCCAACGTATACGGCACATACATATTTTCTGTTCCAAGAAAGTCGAAATTAAATTCCCTCTCACTACATACAAAAAGGAAAGCGAAGCGGCAACAGGATTTAGATCGGGAATTAAGGCATAAAAATAGCATAAACCAATGATTAATGAATCTTAATAGTAGAATCTACTCTTCATCCTTGCAATTGCAAAAATAAAATGGTGTATATATAAACAAACACGAGCAAAACCATTCACTTTTAGAGCGACGAGGTCGCGTCGACCTGCGCTTTATTCTTTTATGTCTCTCAATTTTAATCTTTCATTTTTCTACCTATATAATCTCTTCCGCTCATTAATTCTTCATTTTTTGGCACCACTCATGTTTCTATTTCTTTTTGGTTTCTGATAACAAAATTGTTTACTGTATGTTGCATGTAGATCCTAATTATCTAGGGTTTGTTGTTAGAATCAAAAGAATTCTAATAAAATAAAAATAAATAAATAAATAAATGGTGGTTTGTATGGAATGTGAAATAAGATCGTTATGTTAAAGAAGCAAAACAAGTTGCTGCGTTCAATTTTGCGCGCGAGTGTGGTGATGTCTCATACGATTCGTAGCGATCCCTTTTGCCACCGGACAATTCACACACTCTCTCACTTCTCTTCTTCTTCTTCGTCATCACCAAACGGCGGCGTTTTGAGGCTTGGAAACAGAGTGAATGGCTTGACTTTGGTAGGTTGTTTCGATTCTTCGTCGGCGGCGGCGGCGGCGGCTGATCACAAGACCGCTCCCAAGAGGGTTCGGTATTTGGATATTGGGTTGGGTGAGGAGGGCTGTACGGACGCTAGATTGGTCAATGGTCGTGGCTCCAATTACAGAGGAAGCCCTCTCGGCTTCACTCACCGCTCTCTCCCTGACAAATTTGTTGTTGCTGTTGACGTCGACGAGGGTATCATTCTTTTCTTTTATTATTATTTTTTTTTGAATAAATATTTTGTTATTGTAGGTGGTATCTAGTGTAGGTTGCTTTGACGATGTTGATGGTTTCAAATTAAAGTGTGTCGTATTGGACTTGAAATGGTCAATGATAATTTCAATTAATTTATCATTATGATGTTAGTGTATTTGCTTTTAAATTTGGTGGTGTGTTTTGCATTTTATACCAGTACATTGCTATTTTTCTAGGCTGTGTTGGATTTTTCTCTCTTTTCTGATGGTTTGCTGTTGATTTTGCGTTCATTTAGATTTGGTGTTCTGATGCCTCTACATATATTTTTCCTTATTTGTGGGTGAGCAGTTCTGGGAAACTTTGTATCGGCTCTAAATAGGTTTATTGCGGATCGTTACTCCTTGAATCGGACGGTTTCGGAGTACCATGTGTATGAGTTCTTCAAGGTATTACTGTCTTTTGGATTGTCAGACACTGGTTAGTGATTGTAATGGCTTTAATATTTCTATTGTTAGTAACTAGTAGGATATGTCAGTTTGTAGTTTATAGGGAATGTTACACGGTTCCTTATTTTCCTTTTGCCTGTTTATTGCTACTCATTTTGTGGAAAGACAGTTAGAATTTATCGGAGATAAGCGATTTTCTGCTGCAGTGTTTTTCTACTATTATGGAATTGGCATTTTAAGACAAGCAGAAATGGTTTGTTAGAAATTTAAAATATGTCCTTTCCATGATATGCAATTAGTGGACTTGATGGTTTAATTTAAGATGCATTCTCGAAGCAATTTCATAGTGAGACATTTATCTTTGCACTTGCCGTGCTTGAACCATTGTCTGTTGTTTTTCTACTATTATGGAATCGGCATTTTAAGACAAGCAGAAATGGTTTGTTAGAAATTTAAAAGATGTCCTTTTCATGATATGCAATTAGTGGACTTGATGGTTTTATTTAAGATGCATTCTCGAAGCAATTGCATAGCGAGACATTTATCTTTGCACTTGCCATGCTTGAACCATTGTCTGGTGTAACTGTAGCTGGTCTTTGTGTCCCTTAGGTTGGGAACCACAAATTTGAATGCGTTTGTGGATCTTCAGCTGGTCAATTTTGCAGTTTTGAATTGTGCGCTCTGATATTAGTACCAGATAATTACATAATTAGTGTATTGTTATGATTATTCACTTGATATTGTAGTTAAGGCCGTAGAATTGAAAAATTAATGTGGTACTATGTTATTCACTTCATATTACCTCACAGATGTCATTCTTAAAAAGCTCCCATGTTATAGTCCAGTTTCCTCTGCATTGTTGTTACCAGTGACATTATACAATCTTTTCCTCCCTTTTTCTCTCAATAAATCCTGTTGTCACAGATATTGTGAACTTATTTTTTGTATGTATTCTGATTTTTCCTTTATTCTGTTACAGATATGGAACTGTTCTCGTGATGAAGGTAATTATTAATTGCTAGATATATCAACTGCTTTAACTGATTTGCAGTTTACGCTTTCTCTTTTTAGGTTTGTTAGACAAAATTTCTACCAGGTATCTTGAATAAACAATTAATTAAGAAATAAAAGCAGTGCAACTGAGCAAAATTCTTAGTTAATAGTCTGGTTACTTCATTGAATGTAGTGTATTCTGCAGTTTTTTGGCTCTTTACCCTGGATAAAAGCTTGATTTGACAAGCTATGTGTTATGTTATAAGCAATTGTTTTATCTGGAATCTCTATGAATGTGTTATTAGTTGTGCTATCTGTAAGTAAATGAATCTCAATTGGATCTCGCAAAAATATATTTGCTGCCCTGACCTAGGAACGAACAAATATGGTAATTTTTTTTCTTAATCATTTTTTCAACCCTCATTTTTTACAAGTTTCATGTGAATTTCATGGAGTTTGAAATTTTTTTTCCCATGGTTCTTTTTGAGCTTTCTACAGATTTCAAATTTAATACGTAATAGGTTGGAGGATGTTTTCTAGTTTGAAACACTTGTTCACATTGTTGGTGAACATATATATTCTTGGAGCAAAGCATTGAATGAACCATATCTTCTTATATGAGAAAATTTTTAATTGTAAAATTTTCTTCAAAGTTTTTGTTCAATTAATTGATTGTAAGCTAAAAAAAATTTACTTGTGACAGCTGATATCCGTGTGCATGAGTTCTTTAAGACACCATATTTCAAGACAGGTATCCACCCAATCCCAGGTGCTCAGAAGGCGCTTCATAAGTTATCAAGATTTTGTAGTCTATCCGTTGTGACGTATGTATCTCAGTAGGCCTCTTTTGATAATTCTAATGGTTTTGGCCCAAAGTAACTTGATCTGCTGATAATGTGTGAACAGGTCCCGGCAGAACATAATCAAGGACCATACAATTGAATGGCTTGAGAAGTATTATCCAGGATTGTTTCATGAGATTCACTTTGGAAATCACTTTGCTCTAGATGGAGTGTCTAGACCTAAGTCAGAAATATGCAGGTCTGCTAGGGACCCCTATTCTACAGAGATGATATTCAAGTCAAAGTACTTCGTATTTTCTTGTTTTAGTGTGACCATATCACCTTGTTAGTTTTTGAGATTATATCACCAGGCCTAATTTGCCAAGTCCTTATATGGCTGACCAATTGTTGTCTTGATGAGTTGTTTCTGGCAGGTCCTTAGGAGCAAAAGTGCTGATTGATGACAACCCAAGATATGCAATTGAGTGTGCTGAAGTTGGAATAAGGGTTCTTCTTTTTGATTATGAGAACTCGTATCCATGGAGCAAGATGGAGTCAACTGATCAACACCCTCTGGTGACTAAAGTACATAACTGGGAAGAAGTGGAGCAACAATTACTTTCTTTGGTTGTTTCTTAGTCTTGTAATACTACAATGTCAAGGCCTAAATTCCTCCCGTATCAAGATTTTAGTTAACTGATTTTGTTGCTTAGCAATTCAATTCAATGCTGCCAAAAAAGGCCAGCTTCTTCAGATCAGGGTTTTTGTGAAGCTGCAGTAAAGAGTCTAGGTGTACACGACCGATGCAGCAGAAAAGTTATGAACTAAATGTTGTTATATATCGTCCTCATATTTGAGGCACGCTGAGGAATCATTCATATATTAGATTACCAGAAGCTGTGGTGATCCGTGTAATTATGTAGTTTATTTTCTTCAGAGATTACGTAACGAATTAATGTACCTCAGAAAGCATTTATCAAACAGTCAACTAGCCAGGTGACCTTTTGGTTTGGCGTTCTTTGTCGGGATAGAACATGGAGATTAATCTAAACTGCAATAAGAAATTTTGTACTGCAAGTCCGCATCCTAAATGCTCATATCACTTGAATGATTCCATTATGCCATTATGAATAGGTTGACTGCAACTGTCAAGTGTTTAAAACTCAATTAATAATAACAGTGTGTGGTCAACAGATGATATGAACAATTATAGGATTCTTCTGATTTCAATGCAAATTTTTATCAAGTTGTTTGATGATCTGCTTGAAACGAAAATATTGAAGAAAAATTCAGGATTAATGAAGTTTATATATCATTAAATTTATTTGTAATTTTGTCAAAAGACTGGAGGTTATACAAAGTTTAAAACAATCATAAAGCACTCCAATTGAGTGTATCACTTAGGTAAAGTACTTGTTGTTTTTATTGACATCATTGGGCCAGGGTGTAGTTGCTTTGGTGAAGAATACTTGTACGCAGATAACCATGCAATCCAGATTACATCAGCTGCATATGGCGATTTGATTCTGGTTTTGAAATTCGCGCTTGAAGCCTGAATCTGTACCGGATAAAAGATCCATACATTTCTAAAAAACTGAGTTCACTCTGTCTTCTCGATCAACTTGATGCCATAAGCTTCTAACATTTCCAGTGCTGCAACACCATTCACCAAAAAGAATAAGCAGATGTGTATACTGTAAACTGTATGTATAGCACTAAGAGTTGAACAAGTTCTATAAAATGCAATTACCTGGAACATATACTTCAGGTTCAATAGGTCTTAGGACACCTCTTGTTTTAACCTTGTTTTCAAGTAAAAGCTGCAACAATCAAAAACAGGATTTAATTCAAGTATATGCCTATATAATAAAGATGAAGTAGGTTCAGAGACACTGCAACACGTACCAGAGCTGCTATGGCTACAGGAACACCAACAGTTAGCGCCATGGCAGTAGTCATATTCCCATTCTTAGTCTGCCCAAATTCCAGTAACGTAGCCCTATGTTTCTCTGTGGATCGACCGTCAGGGAATTCTACCTCCACTTCATGATATAGAAGCACCATATCCTGCCCATAAATTGTATAAGAAGCATACAATGAATAATTTTGGAGCACATTTCACACTTATATGATGCTTTATTAAGAAGATTCTTTGTAGGTCCAATGCCAAAATTATGATGCTTCAGTATGTGTATGTCATAAAATCTAGAGTAGATGCTGATAGTTCATTTTGTACTTGGGGGCAGATCACATATTCAGAAGCGGTAGTAGTTGATCATAGTTATATGTTCGTTTGTTGATAAAATATACCTGCTCTGTGCTGGAATAGGCTAGCCTTTCTTCCATGCGGAGACAGATAACAGCAAACGGATTCTGACAGGTAGCAGGAATTTCTGTCTGCTCATGAAGCCCTAAAAATCTAATAGACAAGAAGAAACAATTCAAGTTACTATAATACTACATTGTTTCTCATCCCCAAAAATTCTTTTTTTAATTAAAAAAAAAATGTAGAATATCGATGCATGAAGTAGAGATAACATAGTAGGCTTGATTAAAATCCCCAAACCCATAATTTATGGCAGTTTAAAACCCCCACAACTTACTCACATAACAGTCTTGGCTGCCTTCACTGCTGTTCCTTGCTCTTTGCAATGTCCAAGTGAAAAAATCCTTTCACTTATGTCCTTCTCACCTAATTGAGCTTTGTCTGCGTTTTGGCTATCAATTTTGAGTAGTTCACACAGGAATCGTCTAAATGTTGTCCCTTTTCCATCTTCAAGAATGGGATGAGCTTCAGTACTAAAAAGTCCAATTCTTCCAAGAGTCCCCATAATTTCACCAAACCCTATACAAGCATTAGTGGATAAGAGATTTAGAGATAAATCTAAACAAGATTCCACCTTGTTAAATCCCAATGAAGGACATATTTTGGGAATCCAAATTTTTGTTATATGGATACCCTAGATTAATTAACATGTACATGTAGTGCCTTGTCATCTTCCAAAATTAAAGTAATTAATTGCGTTCCAAAAACTTAATCAATAGTTTCCTCAAAAAAAAAAAAAAATTAATCAATGGCCAAATTAGTGTCATACCTTCATAACGAAGGGTTCCACGAAAGACTGTTGATGCTTCATGTCCTATACCATACAAGTCTCCATAAACTAAAGAATTGCGATTAGGAAGACACTCCAATGCAAATGCTGGAAGATCAGGCATCCGGAGTTTCACAGTTGAATCATATAGACTGTCCCCTGCAATTTGGACAAGTACAATACTGAGTAAAAACTAGAAATCAAAACCAGGCTTTAAACTCTACATGACAATTGGTGTATTCTTCTAACATTTTAGTGGCGGTGACTTTGGCAATCAGTATTTTCTTCTACTTTGAACTACTATTGACACTGCTCAATAAGATCACGATACTCTTAAGTACCAAAGCAGGAAGCATGCAGATGCATAATATATTATAGAGTATTAAAAGCAACAAAAGAGACATCACATATTCACATATCTATATTTTCATCACTTTTTTGGTTGTTGACACCTTACCATCAACATATACAGTTTCTCCAAGAGATCTATAGGTTGCAGGGTTGCGCCCAGTTTGGATTGCTCCTGCAGGACTCCAACTGAATAATTGGTAACACAATCAGTAACTACTAACTACCATGATTGATCCACAGGACAAAAAGCTATAACAATCAGAATGATAAGTCAGTATGCCAAACCACCAAACTCATATTTAATGCATAAATAGGAACAGAAAGGAATATCTGTTTGGAAGGGTGTTAAGGTGATTCATGTCCACCTTTTGAAACACCATCTAATGATAGAAATAGGAGTCCAAAACAGAAAGAACAGAAACCCAATATCCTTTGGACGGAAAAGACACAACTGCTGATACTTTCAACATACCCCCCCCCCCCCCCCCCCCCCCCTCCCCCACCGCCGCGCCCACCCCCTCCCCACAGAAAAAAAAAAACCTCAAGTGTAGGTGTTCTAACTTCAATATCCAGTTAGACAGAAAGAGGAGAGAATCCAACTATGACAACATTCATGAAATATGGTATCCAACATAAAGGAACTTTAGCCATAAACTTCCAGCTTTTTTCAAATATCCAAAAACCATGAAAAAGACGTAAGTTTAAAATCTTAAAAAAATAAATTGCAAGCACTGATTAAATATTTAATCATCATTATGGTTCATATGTAAGATTAAGAACATAAACTAATAAAGTTTACATTTATATATTTCTTAAAAGCACATCAAATATTTCATTAGTGGTAGTTAAAATAAAGTCCATGTAGACATATAACACCATAGATACACACATGCAGACACACACATGGACACATGCATAAGCATACATGTAATAACTTCCTGCTAATTCCATGTGCCAAGCACTAAGCTGCATGCCCAGCCAATAACAAATCTATTAATGTTGAGTGGTTTCAGTCCTAGGAATTCCAAAAGAATACCTGAATTTATATGCTAATGGGTTATTTGCAGCTGCTGGAGATGGGAGTCCCCCACAGTGAGAAATGAAAGACTTTATTCTCCCCTTCCGAACATGTGCTTGGTTGATCATCTTCATTGCCATCATATGATCTGAAGCAATCAATATGCATTAATTACAATAAAACTAATTTCTGATCAGCTTTTTAGGATCTGAGACTTACTGGTTGTGCAGCCAAGAGTTACCCAAGACAAATATCTATAAATGAAAACTTGTAAATGAATAATGTGCTTCAAATATCCACAGAACAACAAATATGAGGAAGAGAAGCATAAAAAAGGGGAAAAGGAACCATAAGCAAATTATGTTTCATACGCATGTTTTTTGTTCGTAATGTTAGAAAAGCATTGAGCACATGTCAGAAAATGAAACAATTCTTTGTGCAGCAAGTGATAAATTACAGAAAACAACTTATTTTTCAATTACATTCTGAATATGTCAAAGAAATGAACTTCCTACTATATTATTCGAACAGTCAGGTGTCTCTAAGAAATTATTTATTGTAGCAAATTAGCAAGGATTAGGATGTAAGTACCTATTCCTGGATCCAAACCCATCTCACCAAGAATTGTAATACCAGCATTCTTGGCCTTCTCATCCAGCTTCGACATAGAATCATCAACATAGCTAGCAGTGACAAGATGTTTCTTAAGCTGCAGATACAGTTATGCTCTTAGCCGGATGGAAGAGTTAATGAAGATCATTTAATAGTAAATAAACCCAATAAAATATGTTTTAATGCTAGCATTCAACACCTCTCCATTCATGCCTCAACATTTAGATTATATAGCAGTTACAAAGTCGATTTTCTCATAATTTTACTTTGATATATTAAAGCCATATTAAAGGTTTTCCAAGTGTCTGTCATAAAAGAGACTCTTGTTTCATTTTTAAATACCTGTGCCAAATTTCAATCTGAGATCAAAAATGCTATTTTTTTAAAGTTCCATTAGTTTTTTTTTTTTTTTCCCCCTCTTTACCAGCAAAGTTTCTTGACGTTATTGAGCAAGTAGTTACTAAACAACTTTGATAGTCAAAAGTATACACTTTTCATAAGATTAACCAGATTTTTATATAAAGAGTTTATTTTACAATACAAAAGTTGTTCTCTCACATTTTAGTTATTAAGATTATCTTTAGTTACATAAAGTCCTATTGAATCAAATTGAGACTCTGATAATTCATAAATTGCATCTATTTGCTTGCTGAAATTATGCAAGGTATTATAACTATTATCCCTGCGTTCTTCATCTTCATCTGGTAATACTGTTAACCTTCAGTTGCAAGTACAGTGAATTAGTAATAATACTAAAAATGATGAGAAAGTTTAAAATACCTCAATGCATGCATTTGCGACCATAACATGGCAACTAGCTGGTAGTAAACTTATAACAACCTGAACCTGCACAAGACTAAACTTATGAATGAAAAAGGTGATCGAGGCCCCATAATCTAGAATGCCATTCCACAGAAATAGATCAAATGTGACAAGCAAAGTGGTTCTCTCAGTAACCAGTAACAATATCATGGAGATTACAAACCTTCTCTTTTATTTATTTAATTATTTGAATTTATTTTTTCTACTTAAATGGCAAGAACTGCACAGGTGCTAGAACATTATAGGTTTTCTGCTAAATAGCATTCATATCTTCTTAGGGCATGTCAGATGCCAACTCCAACGATATTGTTCTTATATTAATATGCTTATTGGACTATTACAATTTGAAGGATCACTGATAGTGATTGCAAATACATCTACCAAATACTTGCTCTGAGAAAAACTTTACCTGTGCTATGTACTTACAAAGACTTTCATTATCCGTCACATCTAGTTGTATTGCTTCTCCATTTGGAATACCTTCAATGATCTAAATCAAATCTTTAATATCAGAACAGGAAATTCAAAGGCAAAACAAATAAAATGCACTGCAATTCAGATATTCTTAAACATACATGTTACAAATGTATTTATGCATGCTGTGTCTGATTTATGTACACTAAAATTAAAAACTATTCACAACTAGGACACAGAAAAATTCTTATGCTCTGAAAAGAGTTTAATGATGCTAGAGTGTACAAAAAGTCAAACAACAGGGTTTTGGTCAGTTATACCTCTTCTGCATCCTTCAGGTATAGAGATGCAACAAGAACTCGGACACCATTTTGCTCTTCAATGTCAGTTCCCAGACATGTTTTAAGCCATTGGCCAGATGAAGCAATTCCAATTGATGCTAAGAGCTCAGCAGCCGGTCGACAGACCCGGCCTGCACCAATAATTAGAACCGCACTCTTTGTTTTTGTGTCAGATTCCTTCTTATTGTTACTCTCCTGAATCTTTCCAACCTTCAGGGAGATCCTATTGTTCCCCTTGCTTTGGCCGTCATTTTCACTGTGATTAGCTAGAGAGGTCAAAGAATCAATTATTTGATCCAGAATTGCCCTATTATCTGCGCCAACCTGTCAAAACAATGAGACAACATATAAAGAGATTCAACCTAGGAATCTCAGTCTCATGAAAAAGATCACACTAAAACATGATGTAGAACCTGATAAATATAGCGAGATAAAGCAGATTTACAACAATATACATCTGAACCATGCTATGCACTTAGAACATTAATTTATATAACTTTGATGTTTAAAGAATCAAGAATGTCATTTGTAGGATGATGTTTTCCCTACTATAATTATAATAATATATATATATTTTGACATACTACTATAATTATTCTTTGGAAGACTATAAAAATGACAAAACATCTGCTAAACAGAGTAAGAACAAATGCTTTAGCTCACATTCACAAAATCCTATCTCATTCATTTGGTTACATGGATCTAAAAATAAGTAATGTCTACAAAAATGACGAATTTAGGAAATGCAAATAACAAGAAAGAATTATCCCTTACATCACAAAGCATACAAGTAAATAATATGGTGCTACCATTGGCCACAAGACACACACTGCTTATCAACAGCAATGCAATTTTGAGGTAAGGTACGAAAGGTTTTTTTCATATGGTTCAAGATTCACATACACATGCTTCCAAACTTACATTTCAAAAATAAAAAAAGGATTTATCTACTTACTTCAAGTTCTGAGTATGATAGAGCATCACTGTTCTGTCCCACTTGGCATTTAATCAAGTGAAAGGAGCCACCTACAGCTTCAATAATATCCAATGCCTCATTTATCAGAAATTTATCAAATAAGTGTCCACTCAGCGATACCTATCAATGAAAATTTTGATCAGCAATGTTTAACTAGATATAATACATTCAACATTTAGAATTAATAGACAATAAAGAAGCAACTCCTTTGGTACTAACACAGTACAGTAATTTGCATGGTGTACAAATTTATATTTGGCGAGGAATAAGAGAAACAAACATCTAAAGCAAAATTGAACCTACCAATATGTTGTATTGCTTCTTGTTTAAGTGGCTGTTTTCAAGATTAACTGATACATCTCTGCAAATCAATAGTAATCCATGCTTTAAAAGATGTAGGCTGAATAATTAAAAGTTTTTTTCAGAAATAAACATTTTATATAAAACTATTGTAGGATTGCCAAGCATAATTGTTACCAAGTCTCAGTCTACATAACCAGATCTGGTAAATCAAGTTGGCGGCTGTGTTTGATAGGATAAAATTACTGAAAGTAAACGGGAAACGCATGGAAATAGCAAACAGAACTAGAAGCTTACTCAGAATTAGAACTTCTCATACGTGGAATATATTCGTAAAGGCATGTAAGTGCTCCCTTATAGGCTATGCAAGCTCTTTTTAAGTGTGAAGGTAAATCTGTGATGTCAGTTGTAGAAGCTAAACTGCCAATAAACTCAGATAATATGTCTCCAAAATGTTTGGAAGACTTTCCACAAATTAAATGGAATGTTAAAAAAGACCAGAAAACTTAAATGTAATTTAATTTGATAAAGATCATGGACAAGAGTACCACACCTCTTTTGCGAACTCTGTTGGAAGAATGTCAACTCCTGAACACACCACACCACTACCCTCCATGTCATGATGGTATGTATCATTCAGAGGATTGTATCTAAAGAACAATGATTGACCGCATTATCAAACAGAAAGATAAAACTAGAGCATTTCGAATTGGAAGTGTTATCAAAGAAGCAAATTTACAGGCCAACAAGATAAAATTATATGATAAGTGATTAAAAGTACAGAAAATTTAACAATAGTCAGAAACTTTTGGCATGGAACACGACATGATAAATATTTGAAATTCATGAAAATATAGCTTCTATGAATTCATTAAGATTTGGAAAAATCTTATGGTTTCCTGTATCCTTGTCAAAAGTAAGGACTCTGCGTCATTGACAGCTTCATAAAAAACTATTAAATACATACATAAATAGATGAAAATATTAAATAACTATCAGATTAAGACCTGTTTAAACCAATCTCTTATCATGATTTTCAATATTTGAATTTTTACATCCCTATCTCATAGATTTGAATGGATAGTATTGTTATAAAATGTTATGGCATTATGATTGTAAAACATCATTATTGGAATTCTCAACAGCATCTATAATTCTGCCTACTCCACTACAGAGAACAAAAAAATGAAAATCTTGCTAAATTGCATATTCTGACAGAGCCCGACATTTATCATGCATGTTAAAAAATAGAGAAGATCAACAAGATATTTTCAATTTAATTTTCCTTAACCATTTTTATCTGTTTGGTTGTCATACCAAGAAATCTTCCTAAGTCACCAAGTTTCTGAGGTAAAGAACTACACCCTTCTACTTTTTATCGATAACTTCCCCTATGCCTTCTCTACCTCCTCTACAAAGTGACCTTATCACAGAAAAAAGCCAGTCTTGTATCTTGTTTCCTTGTTGTCCAAAGAATTCGGAGAAACAAAATATGCTTCCTAAAGTTACTTTTCAACTTCTGCACCAAATGATGATAATATACCAAATGGGATATATACGTATTGTTTGATGATAAATGATACACACATTGAGCTTATGTTGAGAAACAGTACTATAGAAATCATCACTGCAACTACATTTAGATAACTTAAATGAAGAAAAACTGCAAACAGAAAATATACATTAAAGCAGTTAACATAAGATAATTGGCAAAATGACATGAATTTAGCAACTTAGTACCTGAAGAAAGGTGAATCAATATGTGTAATTTGGTTTACAAACTCCAATGAACCTCCTATATCACAACTTATATCAGCAACTCCAACAAGTGGGCATCCATTCTTTGTTAGATCTTGAAGCTGCTGGGTACTCAATAAACGAGGAAATCTTTTCTCCCAATACATGCAATTGACTACCAAAGAGTAAATTTAGAAAGTGACACATCCATCACAAAAGAAATAATAATAATAATAAAAATAATCAGCAAAACATGCATCTAGATGGAAATATATTAACATAAGATCATATCAAGTATATTTAATGACAAAACACACCACAACTGCAGACATTTAAGTGCTAAATGTTATAAAGCTCTTATCAACTACACAAAGCAAGCTCAACAAAATTGCTGTTCATTTTTTGTACACTAATTTTCTCATATTAACAAGAAGGCTTGATAATTTAATGATAAGACAGCATTTAAAACAGTGTAAGAGAACATGATGTTTCCATTATACCATGATCTTCATACTCCTCTGATTCATGATAGGACAGGATTTTAAACAGCATAAGTAATCATAAGGTTGCCACTATATGATGTTTTTTTTACTCCCCTACTCATGATGTTGAGATGATACACTTTCTAAAACCTAAGGACCAACAGTATTTCAACTGTTCAGTCCAATTACATGCAGATACATTAGCAGCTGCAAACCCTCAGTCCACTTCATACCTGAAGACAGTGGCCCTCCAATTTCACACCAACCCTAAACACAATTGACTGAAGCTGAACCATAAATTTTCGGTTTATCCAGTAAAACTAGCATTTTAGCTTCAAATTCACTCATATGCAAGACTGTAATGTTATTAGGAAGGGAAAAAATAATTAAATAAATAATAAAGCATCAAAAGTACAAACATGCAGCCTACTAACAAGAAATTAATCAAACATACAACGCACACAAAGTCAACAAAATTCCAGGGGAGAGTAATAAAAGAGACAAAGTTGTTATATGGGCCATGGCATTAAAATAACAAGAGCAAGAAGATGTGGAAAAAAAATATGTCATAAGCATAAGCATCATCACTTTAAAGATCTTGATACAGTGACCAACCAAAGATCTAAATATAAAATCCTGTTAAAATTACAAAATTCACATAACTATAAATAAACAAAGGGTGAACTATCTAAAGGACTTCCTGAAGAATACATGAGTCCCAACAACAAAATTTCATCCCAATAACACAATCTCTTATCGTCTAGAAAAGAAGTTGCTTAATTGACTTTTAACTAATTACAACAACACAGAAAGGCATATTGTTTGCCAGAATATATGTTTCTAGGCAAAAGTATGACATACCAATAACAGATGCATATGGGGCCACTCTTTCATGGAAAATGGGATTGTAGTGTTCTGGATGAGCATAATAGTCTGCCTGAAAAAAAAAAATACATAGATAAACAAATATTTGGGTTATCCTATTTTGTGTAATATCAACTGCAATCTCAATCATATTTGATCGGTACTATCAATCTATATAATTATTTATCTTTGTGTTGTTTGAGTAATTAGTCATAAGTATCCAGAGATGAGATATGTGTAACAATCACCATTTAATTTATCAACTATGCAACATGGAACAGTATAAGCATAAATAATTTACATAAAAAAAATATTTAAGGTGTTCTTGCCCATTAGAAAGAAGAACAAATCAAATGGAAATACCAAGACAATAAATTTAAAATTACTTACCTTATCAAATCCTTTTGTCGAATCTTTAGGTTCAACCATGTTTTCACTAGTCACAACACAACCATATACTTGGAAGAATTTCTTTGATGTCCTTGCACCTTCGCTAGCCTAAAAAACAAAAAGTAAGAATAAGAAGAGAGAAAGGAAAAGACTTGAATAATGTTGATACCGTAGGCAGAATTCAACTCATTGGATGTAATTGACATATATCCAAACACTAGGTATTCCTGCCACATATGCTGTGCAGGAAATATTGGAACCCAACATTTATGAGGCCAACCTGAGCCTTCCAAATAATCATCACTGAGCAAAAAAGTCTCATTTTCTTTCATTTTCCTGGTCAGGAATGCGTCTTTATCTTAAGGATTAAGTTCCAAGGAAAAGAAAAAAATGGGACAAGAGCTCAGATGCTTCCTCAAATATGGACTAAAGCAGCCATTATGGAACCAAACCTCTCATTATTCTCTTCCTAAAGGAAATGGAAGTTATATGCAATTTTCTCCATCTTAGGACAGAAAGAGCAAATGCAGAAAATCTCTAAAGAAATTGACAGTAAACCATAATATTATTGCCTTATGATACCCAAGCCACACAATTAGATTTATTGGAAAGAGGTAAAACCTCGAAATAAAACTTACATTCTTAAATAATCCAGGAAGTCTGCTTGAATCAACAAAAATGTGAGGAAGAAGCTTAAATATTTCTTGTGCACCAACAGAGACTGCAAAAAAAATATAAATTAGCAAGGTAAAGTTATTTGTAAAGTAGAAATATAATGAACAAAAATCCTCATCTGTAATGATCACACTATTGACTGTTCAGTAAAAACATTATAGATCATTGAAAAGGCAGCACACTGGGGAGTTACAATACCATTTCCAGAACCAGTGAATATAAAGACTACCGGACAGATTCCTGCTGGCAATCCAAAAGTTGCTATCTCTTCACCCACGGTAATTATTGCAGCCTTAGCAGCAGCCAAGGAGGTATACATGTATGATTGACCCAATGAGAGAAAGGGTGTTGAGTATCCAAGACTTAAATAGCCTGCAATTATTCATACATTTAAAAAATAAAAAAAGTGAAGATCAAATTGCCAGCGACTTCATAGTAAGCAGGTAACTGCAACACATTCCCAAATATCTATAGGACTACAGTATTAAAACTTTGACATAACTAAATAACTTCTAATAGTAGATTTAGACATAAGCACTACCTCGAGCTTTGTAATTGAATAGATGAAAAGCAAAAGTACAGATCAAATATCCTGTTTCTAAAACTAAGATAGAAATCTGACCACAATAAACCATTTCAGTCACCCCAATGAAAACTCCAATTTTGTAAATTTAAAGATACAACATCCACTATTAAGACCTTACTACATCCACTAAATATAGACAGTGTGCATAAGTTATTAACACCCACAGAAAATAACAGAAAGCAAACCTTAATCAATAGCCAACCAACTGATAAATTGCAGTGAGAAATTATACGGGAAGAAAAAAAGAATGAAGGTGATGACACATACGCTGTCCCAATCCATGTAAGATGTCAATCATTCCAGCTCTACCAGCATATTTTCCAAATGCAATTAGTCTTTTCCCATCGTCTCCAACGATAAGCTCATAGTCATAAAGTGTCGCCCTCTCTGCTATTATCTACATATACACAAACATTAAAGGTAAACTCAACTTCATCAATAAATACCTATCCATATAAGCATGTGAATAAAGAGATACCTTATCTAACAAAGGCATGTTTTCTTTCTGAGCCTTGTGGGTATGTGAAAAAAATGCATAAGCTCTATCAGGTAAAATCATCTCCAGCTGTACCAAAATCAAACAATTATGTCATGTTCCAGACATTGCTGCCACACTGAAAGCAAAAGACACAGGATTTTAGCACCTTTGGATGTTTAACACCCACAATAAGACCACATTCTGACAGATCCTCAGATATTTCACAACCCACATCCTCATATTGTAGATCATGATGTATGCGCTTTGTTGATGGCTGCACAATTATGCGAGCCACCCCAGTTTTCTCCCTGCCACTATGTAGGAGCCGTGCACAGTGCGCTGGAGTTAAAGGTGCCCTTCTTTCCCACTTATTTACGGACTCAGAGAGTATTCCAACAACTCCATTTCCAAGCATGGTGTACAAAACTGTTAGAGTATCACAAATAATTATCCAATGAAACAACAAATTCTTCTTTCCCATGTCACTTCAAATTGTTCAAAATAATCAAATTTATAATTAAACATGAAAACCATTTACATTCATCATCGTTCTTATAAAAAAGATGGTTGTATACTTGTATTTCAATTATATTTAACAAAATTCCACTTAATTTTCAGATGTTCATCTACCTACCTATGATTAAGACAAGGGACTTTGAGACAATTCACCAAACATGTACAGAAAGATTCCTTAATTCCAGTGTGGGGTTGTTGTATGATAATTCAATACTTAAAACAGAGCAACAGAGCAACACATTATGTCAAGGATGACAACGAGATGCACAATATAATCAACGTTGAAACCCACTCAAAAATGACAAATCACACACTTTATCAGTTGCATAAACCCAGCAAATTAGTGCTCTTTTTCAACGGTACACAAGCCAGTTCTGTACTGGCAGAATGTTCAGGCACAAGTAATTACAATTTGTAAACAAATAATTTAAATTGACGACTGATAATCATAACTACTGTGGCGAAAACATAATGAAAATCAAACAAAAACAATGAAACGACAAACTTACACAAATTTAATAAGAATACAAAACCTTGGTGAGAAATAAAATTCCACAATAATAATCTACTCCACATGCTTGATTGATCGCAAATATCATCACCAGCGTCATATCATCATAATATCAAATCCAAACACAACAAAAAAGCAATGCATAGATTTAATAACAGAGAAACAAAAACAGAACAAACAGAGTAGACAGTTTTCTAACTACGTTCCGACTCAAAACTCAAAAGATGATGATGATGATGATGAACTCGGCTGTATCTGTTTGGTGAATATAAACATACTGTATTTAGCGCCGAGAAATGTTGTTCAAAATGGTAGAATAAAACGATGATTCCTTCATGCAAATTCGTATGTCTCTCGTATATATTCAGAAACCTGTGAGAGTCTGAGACTGAGAGAGACTGCAACTCTGAATCATAAATGTGAATCAAATACAGTGATACTGATTCAATTTTTTTTGTTTTATATTTTAAGCAAATCTTTTGGGAAGCATCTGAATTGGAAGTGCGAGATCGGGGATCCAAATTACGTGCGTGAACAAGTGTACGTGAGCGGGTTAAGACTACGATGCAAAAGGACGAGAAAAAAGGGTCCCACTTGATGGAGTTTTGGGAGTATTTGCGTGCATGAGCGTCCAATTCAATAAATCTGAAGCGCTATCCATTGAAAGCTCAACCAATTTTGGACAGTTTATATTATCCCTTCTGTATTTTTGTTTGTATATAAATCCGTTGGTGCTTATCAGCTATAAGTTCTTACCTAAAAGCGGTTCAAGCAATCCACACGACACGTCTCTTATCACGATTCCGTCCATGCCAATTATAGGCAAGGGGTCAACCAAAACACTTTGGATTGTTTTGATAAAGCCTTTATCGTCATAGATTGTGACACATCCCACGTGAATCATTTCATGTTTTTTCTGGAAAGAGAAACTTTTCGCGTTTTTATTCAATGAAAAGGTAAAAATTATCATGATATTTATTTATTTATTTATAGTAAGTATTATATTTTTTTGAGAGATATATTAAGTATAATATTATAGGAATATGAAAAGGTAAAAATTAATGCTTCAAAAAAAAAAAAAAACACAGAAAGCAAAGATAAATATTATCATGGCGTCTAACATTGGAATTTATAATTTAAATCAATAAATCCCTAAAAAAAAATCTATATTAATTATAAAGAAGTGGAATTTCTGAATTACATCATACGGAAACTATACTCAGAACCAGAAGTTTGTGATGTAATTTTGAAGTTTCATATAAACAGGATGAAATTTTAATTTACATATGAGTTGCTGTCCTATGGTGGCTTATCCATTAAAATAAGGTGACGGAGCTCAGTTTTTTTTAATCTTATATATAATTAATTGATACATCAATATAAAAAATAATAAATTATTAAAATTATTATATTTTTCTTCTCTTATATATTATTTAAATTCTAATTTTTCATATAAAAAGTCAAGATAAAAAATATAAAAGAACTATTAAAGGATTTTTTACTCTCATTTAATAACCCGATCTGATTTGTACACTAAATAATAAATAATTTCATTTCTCTTTTTCTTTTTTTCCCTCCTTTAAGGTCCCTGAATTAGTAAAATTCGGATAAAATATTTTATCATGTCTATAATGGAAAAAATATCATAAGAATAGTGTTACTATGTGCAAAAATTTCTTCAAGTGAGAGAGGCAAGGTGATATATATTTTATATATATGTATATATATATAAAATAAAGATGATTGGTTATCATCATATTATCAATATATCATCTCATAATAATATAGTTGTTACAAACTAATTTGTCATATTGTTTGGATTAAATTTTTTAATAAATTTTGAGGAGTGGCAATATTTATGATATTTTCACCCCTCGTAAATTGTGTATACACCATTTTCATAAGTACACCTTATCAAAACTATAAAAAAAATCTCTAATTTATAAATAAACCTCAATTAATACCAATATTGCCTTTCTTTTATTGTTTTTGAATAACTCACAACACTTATTTTGTTATCCAATTAATTTTGCTAAAATTTTAAGATTTTTTTCCCAACAAACAAAGCAAGTAGATTATGATTTCCTTCTAATAATAATTAATTTAAAACTTATCATTTTATCGTCAATTTTTTAAAAAGATTTTAAACTATTCTTCACATTTTATAATTAATTTATATTCTTTTAGAAAAATATAAAATATATAAAAAATAGTCAATTTAGAAAAATTAGAATTTGAAATAAATAGAGAGTTTTATTTCAATTTTTTTTATTGTGTTTAATTTTTGAAGTTATATAATGACATTCAAACAAGTTTCTTGTTATTTGATTAATGTGTAATTTTTTTATCTCGATTCAATAGATGTATTGTATTATGAAGAAAAGAAATTTAAATTGATCCACAATTACTTATAGAGTATTTGAAATAAAACAAACTTCTTAATATATGTTCTTTTTTTTTTAAAAAAAAACATTTTTCCTTTTTTGTTTTTTCCTTTTTAACTAAATTCAATAGTTTCACCGTAATTTTGATTCATTCTCAAATTCTGTAATTAATTTATTTCCTTAAAAATTATTTGATATTTGAAATTAGTATTTTAAAATCATTCTCAATATTCTGAAATTAATTTATTTCCTTAAAAAATTGCTAGACATTTGAAAATTGAAATTCGTATTTAAAAGAGAAGTTAAGGGTTTGACAGAGTTAAAATGTTTTATCATATGAGTAATACTAGGCTTTCAAATATTTTACTCAAATTCATGTTCTGATGTAGTATGTGAGTTGTAAATATTTTATAAATGATGAAATAATGTGATAATTAATAAAATATCGACAATTTACATATCATATTATTTGGACATGAATTTGCTCAAAATTAATGCTAGACTTCTCAAAAATTATGTTCAAGTTCACACCAAAATGATGTAATATATAAATTGTCAATATTCTATTAATTATCACATCATCTCATGATTTAAAAAATATGGACAACTCATATGTCATATTATTTGGGTATGGATTTATGCAAAATTTTTGAGGAGTCAGGCATTACTCTATCATATATATGAGGAAGTAATTAATATTTGTGGGTGAAGTTATAAATTATTTATCATTTTTAGTAATTTTTTTAAGGATAATATTAGATTCTTAGAAATAGATCATGTTGGGATGTTTATTTAAAGTTGTCAACGGGGCCCTAATTCCTAAATCTCTGTCCTAATTTTTTTTTATATTTAATATAAAAAATTAAATATATTACCTTAAATTAATTCTAATAATTTACCTCATTTTCCCTTTTTACATATATAAAAATGAAATATATTACCTAAAATGATTATAATTGTAATGCAATATTGTAGAATTCATGTGTTGAAATGTTGTGGATTTAATATATTGAAAATATATAAAATTATTTCGTAAATTGTTTTTTTAATTATACATATATTTTTTTTAATTTCTAGTCAAACGGGATGAAATGAGAAAATGAAAAACAAGTGAAATGAAAGAAATAGGGGAAGAGGTAGGGGTGAACATTTTCAAATTCGAGTTGGATTGGATTGAAAATTTTTCAACCTAAGATGGGTTGGGTTGAAAAATTTTCGACCCAACCCAACCCAATAAATTCTTCAACCCAACTCAACCTAACCTAATAATAATCAAATTGGTTTGGGTTAGATTGATTGGATTGGATTTAATCCATCATGAAACATAAAAAGTTTAGTTGATAACTCTTATAGTCTTAGCAATTTGATTACAAATAAAACGAATAGAAATAAATATTTGATGATTCAAAATAAAATATTCAATCCATCATAACGACTATTATTGATCTTCATCCCTAACAAATGTTCTTCTAGAAGAAAAAGAAAATTTTGGATTTAGAACTAAAGATGACGTTTGTTGGGTTAGGTTGGGTTTGATTGAAAATTTTTTTAAGAATTTTCAACTCAATCCAATCCAATTTGATTTTCAACTTAACCATCTTAAATTTTTTAAGATTTAACCCAACTCAACCCGATAAAAAATGATCAGATTGGATTGGGTTTATCAAGTTGAGTTAGAGATATCCACTCTTAGAAGCATGCATGGGGATGGGGGAACCCACCCCCAAATAGCCTTATCCCATTTTGTTTCCAAATAGGGATGAGTAAGACTAGAAAAATGGGGGAACCCAACCATTCCCCATTTGCCCTTGTTAACATTTATAGTATTATTACTCTACTTATAAAATAGACCAGCAAATTATACATAAAAAGCAAACCTTTGCAGAGTTATTTATTTCTTTTTTTCGGGATGCCTTTTTTTTTTTTTTTTTGAATTATTTCAAGATTTAGTGTAGGTACGGGGCCATGGATATGGACCGACCTTCCATACTGACACATAAAATAAATGTGATGGGCACTACACATGGCATGATCTGAACACGTTTTATTTTATAGATATTATAGATCTATTGATTTAACAATCAATTTGAACTAGACTCACTATATGTACATGGCATGATATTACCTTAAATTACTGTTTACACCAGTTTTGTTTTGTTTTTTATTTCCTTTTTAATATTACTATGAAAGAATTTTTCTTTTTTGGATTTTCTAATATCTTATAAGAATAAAAAAATTATTAAGATTGGTTCAAATGAAACTTCATAGTACAGCTCGAATAATTATTATCAAACATTAGAAAGGAGCTATTTATATCTTTCACACAAAGGTTGAGACTTGTTTATACTCAAATCTGCAATTTAAAAAGCTAAAAACAGGTGGAGTTGACCCACCATTACGCCACCACATTTCTAAGTTACTATGGAAGAATTGTACAAGGAGAAGGTAACTAGTAACTACAATATCATTCTTTGCTTGCAATCTATGATATCGAAAGATCCGGTGGCGGTGGTTAATTAGTTTACATTTTTCAATTTGGACATAAAGTACGATTTTCAAATATCCGTAATCTGTAAAAAAGACGTAAATGTAACGGGGCCAAAACAATATATGCCTTTTAATTCCTTGAGCTCGAGGACCGTCGCATTGGCTCTGTGAAAAAGCAATACATCGTAATTTCTCCACTCGGTGTCATTTATGGATGTCAAATTCAGTTGAAGACGAAGTCTCGATTGCCACATCCGAAACCGATGACGTGGAATGTGGCGTCAGCTTCAGCCGATGACATTGACACCTTGGTTAGCATCAGGTGAAATTTTTGGGCGTTGCCAGTACCACAGTGCAACACAAACAACAAATATTTATAATATTAATTCTTTTTCTTTCGACTAAAGACTTTAAGAAATCCTCACATCAAATTTTGTGGCCGCTGCAATCGCCTTTGACTACTGGTAGTGTTGATGTTTTTGGGGAATATTAGAACTTTAGAAGCTGAGAGAAACGTTGGTGGCATTGAATCGAATTGAAATTAGAGGTGTCATTTAGAAGGTTTGAGCCTAAAATTTGAATGTGTAATCAACTTTGAGAGTTATAGATCAAGCTTTAAAAATATTTGTGAGGTCCGATCTTATTTGTTCGTCTTGTTTAGAACGGGCTTCCCCATCTAAGTCCACAAGGTTATAATTTATTATTTATGCACGATATATATATATATATATTTAATTTTAATTTTTAGATTCAATCTACTTTTAAACTCGAATTTTCGGGTTCATGGATCTTCAATGTTCATCGCTACCCCTATAATTTAAAAATTTGGATGCAAGCTTAGCCTTCAGTTTAAGGGTTGAGAGCGTCCAACCTAATTGACACCTCTGATTGAAATCGGATACCACATTAGATGTAACGCCCCCATCCTTTCACGAGCCGGCCAGACTGGGGCTCGCTCCCAGAATCAATCTCGTTGTCCGATCTTGGTCGCGCTGTTCTTCTGGATCGACCACCTGATAGATATTGTTCCTTGCCCTCTGGAGAATTTTCTCGCCTCCCACACCTCTCGAACCTAAGACCAAGGGCTTATAGTATATTAAGAAGCAAGGTGTGTACCAATTGACTCAATTGGTACACACCTTGCTTTCCAATGTACTATGAGCCCTTAGTCTTGGGTTCAATAGATGTGGAAGGCGAGGAAATTCCCCAGATAGTAGGAGAACAGTACTTGCCAGATGGTCGGGTCAGAAGAACCGCACGGTCAAAGTCGGACAGCAGAATTGGTTCCGGAGGCGAGCCCTAGCCTGGCCGGCCCATGAGAGAATGGGTTGTTACATTAGAACTATTCATAATGTATTACAAGATAAATGATGTGTAATAATGAGTCAACGGATGTTTAATTGAGTCTCAATTGTATCCAATTAATTGCCACTATGAAAACATAGGAGTCACGGATGGAAATAGGTGTTTGTTGGGTTTGGTTGGGTTTAATTTTGGGGCATGGGCAAAAGTAGCATATTTAAGTATTGACTTAACATTTATGTCCCTTTTGAGAAAATGTAACAGTTGAGTCACAAATGATATGTAAAAGTACCAATATACCCTTCCAGTAAAAATATGTAATAGTAGTTGGGTTTTGAAAAAAAACTTGTTCCCTCCAAAATTAAAAGCTTATACATTTTGAAAACTTGAAAAAAACTTATTCCCCCCAAAAATCAACAACCTCTACCTCCCCCAAAATCAACAGCCTCTATCTCCCCCAAACCTCCACCTCTGTTGGTCGCGACTGTCTCTCCCATGGCACCACTAGTCACACCAAGGCCACCGGTATTATTAACACTCAATATCTTAGTGTGATTAGTGTTTTCGCTACTGGTTTTTTTTCATCTACCCATGGCACCACTAGTCACACTAAGGCCACTGGTATTACTAACACTCGATACGTTGGTGTGACTAGTGTTTTCGCTACTGGTTTTTCTATTTAGCCATAGCACCATTAGTCACACCGAGACCACTGGTATTACTAACACTCCTCATGGCGTGGTGTGACTAGTGGTTAAGTCACTGTTTTCCAGTAAAAATATGTAATAGTAGTTGGATTTTAAAAAAAACTTGTTCCCTCCAAAATCAAAAGTCTATACATTTTGAAAACTTGAAAAAAACTTATTCCCCCTAAAAATCAACAACCTCTACCTCCCCCAAAATCAACAGCCTCTGTCTCCCCCAAACCTCCACCTCTGTTGGTCGCGACTGTCTCTCCCATGGCACCACTAGTCACACCAAAGCCACCGGTATTATTAACACTCAATATCTTAGTGTGATTAGTGTTTTCACTACTGGTTTTTTTCATCTACCCATGGCACCACTAGTCACACTAAGGCCACTGGTATTACTAACACTCGATACTTTGGTGTGACTAGTGTTTTCGCTACTGGTTTTTCCATTTAGCCATGACACCATTAGTCACACCGAGACCACTGGTATTACTAACACTCCTCATGACGTGGTGTGACTAGTGGTTAGGTCACTGTTTTCCAATAAAAATATTGAATAGTAGTTGGATTTTGAAAAAAACTTGTTCCCTCCAAAATCAAAAGCTTATACATTTTAAAAACTTGAAAAAAACTTATTCCCCCTAAAAATCAACAACCTCTACCTTCCCCAAAATCAACAGCCTCTGTCTCCCCCAAACCTCCACCTCTATTGGTCGCGACTGTCTCTCCCATGGCACCACTAGTCACACCAAGGCCACCGGTATTATTAACACTCAATATCTTAGTGTGATTAGTGTTTTCACTACTGGTTTTTTTCATCTACCCATGGCACCACTAGTCACACTAAGGCCACTGGTATTACTAACACTCGATACTTTGGTGTGACTAGTGTTTTCGCTACTGATTTTTCCATTTAGCCATGACACCATTAGTCACACCGAGACCACTGGTATTACTAACACTCCTCATGACGTGGTGTGACTAGTGGTTAGGTCACTGTTTTCCAGTAAAAATATTTAATAGTAGTTGGATTTTGAAAAAAACTTGTTCCCTCCAAAATCAAAAGTCTATACATTTTGAAAACTTGAAAAAAACTTATTCCCCCTAAAAATCAACAACCTCTACCTCCCCCAAAATCAAAAGCCTTTGTCTCCCCCAAACCTCCACCTCTGTTGGTCGCGACTGTCTCTCCCATGGCACCACTAGTCACACCAAGGCCACCGGTATTATTAACACTCAATATCTTAGTGTGATTAGTGTTTTCGCTACTGGTTTTTTTCATCTACCCATGGCACCACTAGTCACACTAAGGCTACTGGTATTACTAACACTCGATACTTTGGTGTGACTAGTGTTTTCGCTACTAGTTTTTCCATTTAGCCATGGCACCACTAGTCACACCGAGACCACTGGTATTACTAACACTCCTCATGGCGTGGTGTGACTAGTGGTTAGGTCACTGTTTTGATACAAAGTCTTAAGAATGTGACTCTCTTTAATAAAAAAATCACCGAACACAAACACAAATTAGTTTATTACATTAAATGAAGATAGTTTTGCATTTGTTACAGATAAAAGCAACGATATTTCAACAAACTAGTTTTGAAGATGGTGGATGGAAAGAATGGAAGTGGTTGTGAAGAAGAAAATGAAGATGGATGGTGGCTGGAATTCGTAGTGCAAAAGAAAATGAAGATCGATGGTGGATGGTGGCTGTGAAGACGAAAATGAAGAGAAGAAAATGAAAAAGAATGACGATGGATGGTGGATGGTCGCTGTGAAGAAGAAAATGAAGATGGATGGTGGCTGGTAGTGCAAAAGAGAAGTAAGGTGGATGGTGAATGATGGCTGGAATTTGTAGTGCAGAAGAGAAGGAAGGTGGATGGTGGATGGTGCAGAAAATGAAAAGAAGAAAATAAAAGAGAAAAGAGCAGCAGAAAAGAGAGAATATAAAAGAGGAAATGTCAGCAGTTTTAATTTTTAGAAAGGGTATTTGTGTTCAAAAAAATAGAGCTTAAGACTTAATTGTTAACTTTATTGAAATGGGATAAAATTGTCAAGTCAATAACTGAAAATGTCATCTGCTGACATTTCCTCTTTAATTTTTAGTCCAACCCACTCATCCTAATTTTTTAAAGATTTAACTCAATCAAATCCGATAAAAAAAAAATAGCCGGATTGAGTTGGGTTGAAGATGCTTGCCCCTAGCCGCTGGTGCCATACATAATGAACAAACATATTTTGGCCTGATCTTAAGTATGTTAAGCACCATTTTAGTTGACGAGACAGATCAGTCTTGCATACCGAGACTTCAATGGGTCCTAAGTGATTTTTTGGATACTTTACATTCTATGATTTTACACTGCAAATGAAGATTTTCATCCTAGCACGGTTGGCTTTAAACTTGCAATACTTAACAATTTTGTGGATAATTTAGCTGGTCTCTAACTCTCTATCCAAACCTCTTATCATAGTGGTTATTTAGGCCACTTTGGTATTACATGATTTTAACAGGTCTCTACTAATTGGATCTTAATGTTAATTTCACAAGTAGGAAATTACTATATGAGCCAATTTAGTGTCGTATGATTCCGACGAGGCTTAACTGGACGTTGATGTTAATATAAAAAAAGAAAAATGAAATTATTAGTATTACCCATATCTGACGCTTTTGTGAGGATCAAAGTGGTGGATCTAATTGATAGTGCTAATTTTTTTTATAATATTTAATTAGATTGAGTTAAAAGGATTGTAATTTAAGATTAATATAAAATTCAATGACAAAATTCAGTTGTTTCTGGTAAGATTACATTTTACAATGATTTATATTATGACTTTTTAAAGGAATCTACGTTAATTTTTCAGTCACATTATCGAATAAGTGAAACATTATTATTTTTTTTTTTACCCCTAATAAATGGAAACATTACTACTATTTTTATGGCCACTGAGTTCGCACCCTTCAAACATTACTTCCACTTAGAGAAGCATTGCAAGTGATGTCACTGCATCTGCCCACTAAGCTCAGCTAAACATTACTATGTTGATTAATTGTTCAGTACTCAGCAGTGTCAGGCTTTTATATCTAACACCAGTGACTGTGGCATTTATTATTGGGCCTAAACCGGTCTCTCTTCAATTATGATGGGTTGCATCTAAACAGAGTACATATAACTCAAATTAGTATATTTTTCAAAATTTTAATATTACTTTTAAATAAAACTACTATAAAAATTATAATGGTTATACACCCCAAATATCACATTGATACAATAATTAACATTTTAAATACATCCAAATTTTTTAATGGAAATACAAACTAGTTATAATTAAAATTAAATACTAAATGAAAATTTAATATACTAAATAATATAATTAAATTGATTTTGAAATAAAAAACTACTTAATTTAAGAGATAAGTTAAATAAACATTAAATTAAAAAAAAATTAAGTAGACTTGCTAGGAACCTTCTCCAATGCTTTATATTTTTTATTTTAAATATCATATAATTGATTAGTTTATGATATATATATTTTTTGAAAGAGATTAGGTTCATGATATTTAATCAACAGACAATATAAAAAGATATTTTTAGTAATATGTGGGTTTCCTTACAACTGACAACATTTTATAAAATTTAATGGTGTATATATAAAAGTTGCATATATTATTTGTTAATAGTGCAAAGATGTTAGAGCATCTTCAAGCATGTAAATTATCCATTGTCCTTAACCAAAATAGCTAGTGATATCACTTTTTATACACTCCAACTACTTCCTATGTGGTTAGTTATATTATAAAAGTTGAACCACCCTCTTTAAATAGCCAAATTATCTTTTCTATTATTTTAATATTTAATTTAAAATAAAATAATTTAAAAACCTTAAACAAACTCACTCTCCTTTTATTTTAATATTAATTTTGAGCTAAAAATATTTCCTATTATTTTAATATTAAAACTTAGTTAAAATAAAGAAAATGGTTGGGGTGATTTAGTAAAAAATTGATTGCTAAAATAATTTTTTGTTATTGTTATGGGTATTTTTTGGATTCATCAAATAAGCTGGTAAAAATATAATAGAAGTCCAACAGGTCAACCCAATGAATTGGCCTAGCAGACAAGACCCGAGTTATCAATATCCAACCCAGGCGAGCTCTACAGCTCACGCTAGCGAGCTCGCATCATGACAGTTACAAATCGTTGTCAATATTATGCAGTTCGCACCATGCACAGCTCGCTACTCAGCGAGATACAGCTCAATATCGTTTGAAACAATTGACAGCTCGCTCAATGGTTGGTCAGGCAAGGAAATCTTTCAGAAAAAGCAGTTACCCAATTTGATCGTGATTCTCTCACCGAAATTAGAAGTTAATTCAAATTTAAACTCAGTTAACGTGATCTCGGATTCTACGGAACAGTTTCCTGATTTGGTGCTAACTAATTAGGAAGATAGTTAATGTGAGATTCTTTTCCTATTTCATTTAAACTCAAATTGTTCCGCCTATTTCTTTATAAATAGAGGTCAAAACTCATTGTAACAGAGATATAAATAATATTATATTGTTACTCTGCAGAATTATTGAAATGAACGTTCGTGGACGTAGGCACATTTAGTGAACCACGTAAAAATTCTGTGTTGTTTTTTGTTCTCGACCTTCTGCCTTCTATTTTGTTCTTGTTTTTGGTTTGTTTCATATGAATTGCAGGTATTGGACTGTGAATTCTCGTCGACCAGAAATCAACCTCGATAGTTATTTTAATTAAAATTTTATTAAAATTTAGAGAGGATGATTGGAGATGCTGTTGTTCAATTATTATCCCTGGTCCATCCTCCTCCAATTGTCACATTTGCTGCGTCTTTAAATCGAATCACAAACAACCAATTCCATATCAAAGCAAAATCATTGGGTCAGCTCAATGTCACACTCCGGCCGACACATTGCTTTAACCAACAACAAAAAGAAAAGCCTCTTCTTGGCTCTCTTCGCATCACTACTCCTAGCAGTCAGCATTTTAGCTAGCTTGATTGCCGCAGCATTGTCCCAAAATAAGTCCACCAAAATCAATCATGACCACATCCACGTTGCAGCTCACAACCTTGTCAAATCTTCCTGCAGTGCTACGTTTTACCCAGAATTATGCTTCTCAGCAATCACTGCACTCCCTCCTGAAGCTGTTTCCAAGATAAAGAGCCCGAAAGATGTGATAAAGTTGTCACTCAACCTCACCATAACTGCTGTAGAACACAACTACTTCACTATCAAGAAGCTCATCAACACTCGCAAGGGCCTCACTAAACGAGAAAAGATCTCACTTCATGATTGTCTTGAAATGGTGGATGAAACTCTCGACGAACTCCACAAGACTGAACAGGAACTGCGAGGCTATCCCAAATATAACAACAAGTCAATATCAGAACAAGCTGATGATCTCAAGATACTATTGAGTGCTGCCATGACTAACCAAGAAACTTGTCTTGATGGGTTCTCTCACGATAGTGCTGATAAAAAGGTCTTTTTTTTTTTTTTTATGGGAATTTGTGAGAAGTTTTATGTAATAATATATTCTCTATTCCACTACTCATCGCTGTGATCTTTTTTTTTTCTTGTTTAAAGGTTCGTGAAGCACTGATTAAGGATCAGATGCATGTAAGTCACATGTGTAGCAATGCACTAGCCATGATCAAGAACTTGACTGACACTGACATGGCAAGTGAAGTGTACACTTTAGGGAGGCATCTTGGGGAAGAAAATGAAAGAGAATGGCCAGAATGGTTATCAGCTGGTGACCGAAGGCTGCTTCAGGCGACAACAGTGACTCCAGCTGATGTTACTGTGGCTGCGGATGGTAGCGGAAACTATCTGACAGTGGCAGAAGCGGTGGCGGCTGCACCGGAAATGAGTAATAAGAGGTACATTATAAAGATCAAAGCAGGGGTTTACAAAGAAAATGTAGAAGTGCCAAAGAAGAAGATTAATATAATGTTTGTGGGGGATGGGAGTCGCAATACTATCATAACTGGCAGTAGAAATGTGGTCGATGGAAGCACAACCTTCCACTCTGCAACTGTTGGTACGTTATTTGCTTTGCTAACCAGATTTATGTTTTAATTTTTATTGATTTCTTGATAGGAGCTAAATATCTCCTAACATTTTTTTTTTTCTAAATTTTACGTAATTCAATGACATATCAATATGAAATATTGTGAATACTTAGGATTGTTATATATATATATATATATATATTTTTTCTTATATATCACTCAAACTTCAATTCATCTTATAAAAAGTCAACATAGAGAACAAGATTAGAAAATGATCTCAACTCTTTATATAGAGTATCAACTAAAATCGAATTGATTTGAAATAAGCTTGCTTGTGTTATGTTGTTGTTGCCCTTTTTTTTTTTGGGATAATCCCGAAAAACTATTTGATTTTTGATAGATTATCTATTTTTCTCTATATGGTTTCGTTTATATTCATAATACCGTCTAACTTTAAATTAAACATCCAAAATACCCCTTGAAAACATATAAAAGGATGATAATACCCCTGACAGTAATATATTCTGTTAGGTTGTTATATTTCATTGTTTGACTTTAGGGGTTAAAAAAAAAATTAATAAAATATAAAATAAAAGAAAATAAATAATATTAAATAAGATGTTTTTATTTAAAAATAAAAAATATTTATATTGATATTTTTATTTTTTCCTCTTAGATCCTCTCTCTCTCCTCTCTTTCTTTTCTCCCTCTCTCTCTCTTCTCTTTTCTTCTCTCTCTTTTTCCCTCTCCGATTGGCTTTGTAGGTGGGGTTGACGGTGACGATATAGTAGAGACCCCGGAGACCCAATTCAGGTCTCTGATCGTAGAGATTCTTCTGAGTCTCCACGATTGGAGACCTAAAATGGTCACCACGGTTGGAGATGAGAGACCCAGAAGGGTCTCCAACTTGGATCTGGGTCTCCACGATAGAGACTCAAACTGGGCCCTCACCGTGGAGACCATATAGTCTCCATCATTGGAGACCTAGGTGGTGCGCTCCAATGGTGGAGACTAGTGGATTTTTTTTTTTTTTTCATGTTATGTTATATTGATTGGGTTTTTTTTTTTTTTTTTTTAATGGTGTTTGCTGATAATTATGAAAGATTGATATTTAATGATTATGGGAGATTGATGATGAGAAATCTAGGTTTCAATACCCTAGAAACCCAGAAATGGGGAGAGAGAAGAAAGAGGGATAGAGAGATAGTGGATCTAGGAGCATGGAAGGTTGAAGATGATGATGGATTATGGTTGTGGAGATCCAAATTGGATCTCCACCATCCATCCATCCATCTCCAATTTTTTTTTAAATTTCTCTTATTTTTGAATTTAGTTTTTTTTTTTATTTTTTAAAATATTATAATAGGGGTAGTTTGGCCATTTTACTTCAGTTAAATTTTTCTGTTATCAGAGTGACAGAATAGGGTTTTTGGATAAAAATAAAATTACATAGAGGAAAACGGGTAATCTTTCAAAAGGCGTTTGGTTTTTTAGGATTTTCTTTTCTTTTTTTTTTTTTTTTTTTTTTTCAATTTAACTACTCTAATAAATTTGTGGTTGGTGGGTAGGGGTCATAGCTCAAACTCACCTCCAGGGTACATACAAGAGACCTACCAAACTCAACTTGTTACAAAAATGGTCCAACCTAATACTTCAAGATGAGATTACATATATTTTGGATTATAATTTACCATCATTTCATCTTTGAAAAGAATTACACTTAAAAAATGGTAAATGTCTAAATGGACAACTTTGAGTTAACCAATAAACGAACATTATATCAAATCATTATATTTAATAATATATTAAAAAATTTATTATAAATAATTAAAAGTGGAAGAGGTAAAAAATACCATCATTCTTACCTTGATTTTGTAACAACGGCTATGATAATAATTTTAGGTCTTATAGCACTGAAAATTATAGACTATCAAAACTATCCTTAATGACTTAAAAACAGTACTTTATTTGGTTTTTCGTTCTTCCTATTTATTTTTACACTCTCTTACGCTCCCCAAACTTGCTTCTCCGCCATTTTTCATTCTCATTCTTGTCAAAAATCAAGAAATCATCCAGATTGTTTGAACAAAAATCCGGATTTGTCTCTCCTTCTGTCGTTATCTTCTTTACTCTCAACGAAATTCAATCTGCAAAGAAAGAACCCATTAACTACCCATACAAGTCCCAACCACTACACAATATGTTATGACCAATACACAGTAAGTCACGACTAAAAAAACGGTTTCTCATTTCAAGGAGGAAAAAAAAAAAAAGAGGGTTCTCTCCATTCCAATTAATATTTCATTATCATCTCCCTTAGCCATCAACTACTACTATTCATCATTATCACTATCATTCACTTCAAATTTCAAACACACCAATCACCTTTGAAAGTGGTTTTACTATAATCATAAAACCAAAGCCCACCCACAATTATCTTTGAAAGGTTGTGAGTGCAACTCACCATAAATCTTATCAAGTGGTGGATAATTTTCTCACTTTATATGGATAACCATCTCCGAACCCAGTCGGAAGTAGAAATCCGAGAATTCTATCCGAATGTTCCAACAGTTGTAACCATACTTGTAATGTTAAAAAATTAAAAAAAATTAAAAAAAAAACCTATTTTAGCTTCAATTATTGCTCAAATAATTTACACAAACAAAAACTACGAACTCCTTCACCCTTCTTCAAACGTCTTCAAATAATTTGTTTGATTTCTCTTTCTCCCTTTCAATTTTTGTTTTCTAGAGCTTCAAGCATCTTTATTGTCTCTTTCTTTAGTTTTCCTTTAGGAACGGTCTCTCTCTCATTTCAGAAAGGGATATTTTGGTCCAAAAATCTTTGTTCCAGGTTGTTGTTGTCCTATACACATTTTAGGTGCCAAAAAGCCTAAGCTTAATAACTTAATGATAGTTACACAAAGGAAGGGTAAAGTAGAGCTATAAAAATAAGGAACCCAAATAAAAATAATTAAAATTTAAAGTTTAAACATATATTGTTTCACGTTTTTGAAATAAAGGTAATGTAATAAACCTCAACAACTGTAGATCGTACGATCCGATAATTAAATAAGGTTGGTAAGACGGTGACAATACCATCCAAGAGTTTTATGATAAAGAGGCATACACAGTAGTAGACACTAATTCTGGGGACTCCACCGACGTACACTCATGGTCTCATGTTTGTCCTTGCCTTGTTTTGCTTAACGCCAGCTGCCTGATAGAGACCCATGGAAATGCAGCACAACTCCAAATTTATTTCTCAAACTACCAAACTTTAAATATAGGCCATGATCCCATGGCAAAACTTTAAATATATTGATATACATGTAGATACGGGATCTTCCATCGGGTCTTCATATTTTAGAGATTCGATACAAAAAACTAAAATATATCATTTTATTCGTATAATTTATATCCATCAAATCGTATTGAAGGCTCTTTCATTCGTATTAAAGAGTTATTTATTTATGTAACTTATATCCAATAAACCATATTAAAGAAATAAAAAGAGACTAGTTATGGAAATTTAAACTCTCTCTGCATGGGAGAAGAGTGAGAGATCCCTTAATCACCACACTATTATGAAATTTTGTATATTATTTAAAACTTTATTTATAAATTTACCTTACAAATTAATTATATAAAAAAATTTGGACATTTGTAAAATTTGGAGCTTCAAAATTTGAAGGCTTGGGATGATCGCGCCTCCCACACGTGATCAAGGTCAACCCTGCCTTCTATATATCAATTTGATGCACATATGATGTTTGGATGACCTCGGCTGTATTAAAGTGCAATTGGTAGCTAAGTCTCTGAAGTATAAAATAGTCATTAGCCCAAAAGACTCCAATGTGATTCAATATCTCTAGATTTCGAATTGTCATTCATTATAAAGTATTTACTCGATATGTCAAATTTGCTTGTTTGTTTTAATGTACTTGGACCGACATTATTTTGTCCTATTGGTTACATTTATGTGCATTGCAGCTGTGGTAGGGGAGAGGTTCTTGGCTAGAGATATAACCTTTCAAAACACCGCGGGACCATCAAAGCACCAAGCGGTGGCACTACGTGTAGGCTCGGATCTATCAGCATTTTATAGGTGTGACATCCTAGCATACCAAGACACTCTATACGTACATTCGCTCCGCCAATTCTTCGTGAGTTGCTATATAGCAGGTACGGTAGACTTCATATTTGGAAATGCCGCGGCTGTGTTTCAAAACTGTGACATCCATGCTCGCCGCCCCAACCCTAAGCAAAGGAACCTGGTAACCGCTCAAGGTCGCGAGGACAGCAATCAGAACACTGGCATAGTAATCCACAAATGTAGAATTGGCGGCACTCAAGATCTACTCGCGGTAAAGGGCAGCTTCGAGACATATTTAGGAAGACCATGGAAGCTACATTCAAGGACTATTGTAATGCAATCCGAGTTAAGTGATGTGATACATCCAGCTGGGTGGTACGAGTGGAGTGGGGATTTTGCTCTTGACACGTTGTTTTATAGAGAGTATGCAAACACTGGGGCTGGTGCTCCCACATCTGGTAGAGTCAATTGGACAGGATTTAAAGTGTTTACAAGTGCAACTGAGGCCCAACCCTTTACAACTGGGAATTTTATTGCAGGAAGTAATTGGTTGGGCACCACTGGTTTCCCTTACTCTCTCGGCCTCAATGACTAAGCAGCCTAGTTATAAATATATTGTTGTAATAAATAATGAATTAGATTGAAGTAGGAGAAGTTGATACTTCTTCATTTCTCTGCCAGACATTCAAAATTTGTGCTATTTAAGGTCATCTCAAGTTTGATATATCTCCACACCGGCATTAATTGTCATGGAATATATTTAATCATTACAAAGCATGTCTAAACATTGCATTGGACTTATCTGGTACAACACAATGTAGAAACCAGAAGTTTACTTGAACCTAGAGTTTCGCAAACGTGAAATAAGATTTGCACAAGATGTGTAAATAGAATACCTGAAGAAAGGTGAGTCAATTGTTGTGGTCTGGTTAATGATCTGTATTGAGCTTTCCATGTCACAAGTCAAATCAGAGGTTGCAACAAGTGGATATCCTTTCATTGCTAGATCCTGAAGCTGCTTGATACTCAACAGCCGGGGAAACTTCTTCTCCCAATACATGCAATCAACTGGACCGCAGAAATTTAAATATCAAACATATTCATCAGAAAAAATTCCAAAAAAACAAAAACAAAAATTACCGAAAAGAAGACATGTCATCACTGCTTAGAATTTGTGTACAATCAAATGCATTAATCGATTCTATTGAGTTTGTTAGTCATTCACACACAAAGTCTAAATTGAAAACAAAATATGACATCTGAAAAAACGTATAACTAATGCATAGGCTATTTTTTCATGGAAGATAGGGCTGTAGTTCTCTGGATGTGCATGATAATCCTCCTGAAAATTATGTAAAAGTTTAAGGTTAGCATGATTTTATGTTTAACTACTTCGATCTCAAGTATGTCAAAGACATTATCAAAGAGTGGAAACATTATAATTGTGGTTTTGAAATAAATGGATAAAAAATCAACTATAAATGCCACAGAAACAGAAAAACCAGAGTTTCATACTTCGTCAAATGCTCACTTGGCATCTTTGTGTTTGACCATGTTTTCATAAGTTGCAATACAACCAAACTCGGAAGGCTCTCTCTGATGTCCCAGTAGGTTGAGAGGAATTCATGGCCTAGGCAAAAACAGAACTTGATCTTATCAAATTAAAGAATATGGCTACATCTAACACATTTTCTATGAAATTGATTATTTTTTAAGTTAATTTATTAAACATCTATCTACTATTACTTCAAGCCCGTTGTTTCTCAAGTTGAACTACATACATAGTCTAAATTCAAAAAGAAGTTAGAAACTAAGAAGAAGAACACAAATCAATGAAAGCATAATTGCAAACCACAAAATAGTTCTAGGAATAAATAATCAATTTGAATATGAGTAATTACTAGGGATTCGAATATTTTGTATCCTAACTTTGGTGGCAGTATTTTATTCAAATATCAAATGTTAAACAAAATGTAATTGTCGCATCATATGTTAAGATAAAAGTTGAAAGCTCTAACATTATTGTTTGAGTTTTAATTAGAGAAACATCGATGGCAAAGAGTTAAAAATAGCAATGGAACTAAGAGATGCCTTACCAAACAGGTCTGGAAGGCTGCTTGGACTAACAAAAGTACGAGGAAGAAGCTTAAATATCTCTTGCGCAGCAACAGAAGCTACCGAAATTGAAAAAAATAATAATAAAAAGGAACTGGTTGCTATTAAAATTTGAAACTTCAGTGCAAGCACTTGCAGGTATTAAAATAATTCAGTCTGTCTCTGTAACATGTAAGCAATAAAATTGTCAATTGGAAATTTGGAACCCTTATGGATAATCGACAAAATAATAAAATACAAAGCTTACCGTTTCCTGAACCAGCAAAAAAATAAAATACCAGAGGACGGATTCCAGAAGGTAGCCCCTCAGTTGCGAATACAAAGCGGCAGCCAAGGAAGGACACATGTAAGCTGCACCCAATGTCAGGAATGGTGTTGAATATCCATTTTTTTAGATACTCTAAAAAGTCTCGGGAAATTTAAAAATGGGACAATCACCTCGGAAAATCTTGAAAATTATATGCATGAGAAAGGATTTCCATGAAAGCAGCAATGGAATTGAACAGGGACGATAGGTGGGAGAGCATGCATACGTACGTTGTCCTAGTTCTCTTAGCAAGTCAAAGATGGCTGCTCCATTAGCAAATTTTTCAAATGCAATAAACCATTTTTTCATGTATATGGGTTATCTTCCACTCACATATAACTTATATCCTTCTTACTTGGTTGCCATTATCTCCCAATCTAGTATCGTAACTCAAAATATATATACATATAATACGATCATTTTTAATCTTATCTAACGAAGGCATGTCTTCAGGTTGGGCCTTGTGAGCATGCGAGGAGAAATCATAAGCTCTATCTGGAAGAATCATCTACCGGAAAGTAAAATTTTAAGTTTCCAAGCTTGTTGGAGTAACAAAAGTGGGTAGAAATCTGGGAATTTAAAAAAAAAAAATCACCTGGGCTTTTTAATACCCAGGATAAGACCACAATCGGACAAGTCATGAGAGACTTCACAGCCAGAACCCTGCCACAGGTACAACTCATAATGATCGATACGCTTGGTTGATGGCTGCACTATTATGTGCGCCACTTTAGATTCCACTCGTTCGAAGTCTCGGCGAGGATGCCGACCACACCGTTGCCTAACATGTGTTTATCTGTAATTAAAGGAACATCAAATGCAACTCAAATGCAGAAAAAAAGATAAAATAATATTCAAAAAAAAAAAAGACAAGAAAATGAGAGGAAAAGATATTCACTAAATCAACATTTTTTTTTTTTCACGAGGAAACATGTACGTATAACAAAATTAAGCAGGATACTACAGCAGAGGGCTAGCTCCAAAAATCACAAATACTAACAATGTTTGAGCAAAAACAATATTGATTTTACAAATAGTAAAAATAATATTTGAGATATTTTTTCATTGTGATTAAAAGAATAAATCTAAATTATAATTTTTTTAAAAAAATGTGTATGTCTTATGAGAAATTTTTTATTTACTTAAAATTTAAAAACAAAATAATCTTTAATCTGTGAAAATTACTTGAATATTAAATGTGACTTACAAAAGGAAAAATGTTATAAAATTAAGAATATTGCATATTTCTTAGAATGGAAAAGATTAACAAAACAAAATAATAATAAAACTCTAAATTCTTAAAATATGAATATTCTTTCTACAGCCAAGCAAATTTATGATCTTATATGTATATATAATTAAAATGATTTTTTCATTGTACTTCTCATGAAGTGGTTCTCATACCCTACCTCTTAATATAAGTGATTAAATGTCCTCATCCTATGTCAGATTAAAGTTTTAATTCTCACTAAACACATCATACAATTTATAGGAGTATTTGTCTTCCGTCCATAAGAGTAAATATCTGAATCATATTGTTAGTGTTTGATTTCGATACACATAAGTAGTATTCGATTTCAAGACTTTGATAAATTTTTTATCCGTTTGGTGTTAGCCATCAACAAGTTAAATAAATAATGTCCTTCTTTAATGAATTGTTTCATGCAAGAAGCTTCGCTGAAGTTAGTTTATTGGTTTTGGGCTAAAGAGGAAATATGCGGTCTCAGCTCGTAACAGACTTGGCCCAGTATAAATGTAAAAATTAATGTCATTGAAACCTTATTTCAAAAAGAGAATACTTGGAAACAAGGTTCGTTGTATTTATAGACCAGGCAATGGTCATTTATATCTTCACGTTCAAATTAGCCTTCCAGCCAACCGAAACAGTGACAAGGGAGCCCCACCAAAGATTAATTAACATCTGAACCACTGCTACCATTCACAGTGCCGTTGACTGACTGAGGCCTAAAAAAATATTTGATTTCGTGTGTGAAATTAAAAATACGTCTATGTACATAACAATTATTCAAAAATTTTACAAATCGTGTATATGGTCACAAATTTGAAAAATGAGAAAGAATCCCTGAATATAAAACCCAAATTAACGGTTAACATTAATATCTGATCTGCTTTTTGTTTTTCTTATTTTTTTCTATACATATGAAAATGGAATAATAAAAGAAGAGAAAAGGACTGGAATTGAGCAATTGACCTGCATGTGAGTTTCATTTTTTGTGTGCCCACTACCCACCTCGCATTACACCCCCCTATTAAATTTTATCATTCCTACATAATGTATTCATACTCATACATATTCAATATGTGGTATCAACTACATCAGTAACGGTTGGAAACTTGCAACATTTAAGTTTGATGGAGACATTTTGATAGTGAAGTACAACAAAATTTATGAAAATATCTAAAGGGGAGTTTATCAAATTTACTAAGTACAACAAACTTATGAAAAAATATATGTAAGAAAAAAGGTGCATGTATTATCACTCCGTGGTTGTCTTGTTCTACATTTTCTAATTGAAGTCCATGGTAAACATTTACGGTGGTCATAGATTTGGTGTAAAAGAGCTCTTGACAGCTCGCATGGAAGGGAAAGAAAATTTATGTTAGAATTTTGACAAATGAAAATTGAAGTTGACGCAACCAAGTGAACTTCAAAGCCAATAGCATAGGTCCCACAAAAAGATTTAGCTTGCCTTTTGCTTTTGTTGTTGCTTTATTAAGATGAATTGGGGAGTTGGATTTATTAATCAGAAGTGAAAAAGGATGAAATGACGACATGTTATTGCACATGAAACTTGATCAAGAAGATGCTACACTGATTGTGATTGATGGTTCAAGGTTGCACAAAGATACCTAGTGAGGCTCCAGTTGTGATCTAGTTTAATATATTGATAACAATGTGATATTAATTAATAAAACAGCATCAAAGGTGTGGTATATGGATGATGATGAATTGATGATGGACCCTCAACACATATATGGATGACATGTTACGTGCACGGTGGGCACTTGATAGCTATATATTTATAAATGGAAGTAGAAGACCGCGTTCTTTATCTTGTCAGATAAAAAAGCAGAAAACGGGCATTTCGTTTTTTTTTAAATAAACTGTATCAGTAAGGAAAGGCCCTCACAACGCAAGCTGTAAAACGCGTTTTCGCGCAGTCCCACACTTAAAGTCAAATCTCTTTAGCTTTTGATGCCTTTTGAAAAAATAAAAGAACGAATAAAATGATCCTTGTCGGTGCCTTATTTTCCCTGTCGACGTCACCATAAATTTTGTTTTACTTTATTTAATACTGAATGTAAACGGGAAGCTATGAATATATATATATATATTTTTTACCTTTAGTATACAACACTGACATTGATCCAAAATATAATCGAGATCAAATAAAATCAATACATACTAAATATACAGTTCAGATACAAATTTCCAAATAGAATGAGGGATCCAAACATAGGTGAAAGGATTACAAGAAGAGAACTTCATCTTTATTATTATTATTATATAAATAGTTTTGGATTGGTAGATGGAACTGCGCTGTGTAGAATCCACGACTGGGTAGGAGAGGGATGCAGTGATTTTTCACTCAGCTGACACCCCTAGCGTAACTTATAAATATCTTTGTAAGTAACTTCTTTTGTGATAGGACTGAAAGTATCGCCTTTGATCCTAAAAAGTAAAAAATTCGAGTTTTACTTTTGATTATATTAAAATATAAAATATGAGTACGAATTTCTTCTTATAGGAGTATTTATCACTCGATTATGAGAGTAATAATTCGAGACGCATTATCAGTAATCGATCTAAATAGGTCCCGACAATATTTTATATTAAGAAAAAAAAATCATCTTTGATTTAAGAAGTATTTGCTAGGTAACAAAATTCAAATACTATAATTATGCATTAAAAAATTTGGTTCTTTTTTTATAGAGTAGGATGACCATGAGGGTTATTATAGACATAAATGTAAAATATTCTTGGATTAGTAGTACTGCTAATTTATTTAATCATTCATTTCAAAATTGCAATATAAACTTTAGCATTCTCAAAGCTTTGTTGTTGATTTTGAAACTCAGAGTGACTAATATCTAGCATTTGACTTATGAAAAAAAAATGCAAAATATGTACAGCAAATGATATCTATCTTTATTTTAATAAAAAAAATTTGGGAGCTGTATATAGTTTTTATTAATCTCGCCATTTTGTATATATAGTTATATACACAAACTGTAGATATATCGAGCGCTACTTATTCACTAAAGTGGTATCACTTACCAAAAAAAAAGTTTCGCAATCTAACTAGGGATGGCAATGGATCGGATCGGATCGGGTTTTGTCATTTCCGAACCCGATCCAAAATTTTTTAGGAATGCTCCAAACCCAACCCTTACCCCAAACGGGTCACTACTTTCTGCTCCAAACCCAAATCCAATTGGAGAGACTTGCCCCGAGTCCGACCCGTTGACCCGATTTAATTTTTAACTAAAAAAAATATGTAAAAATAAATAAATAAATAACAAATATCACAAGATTAACTACATTTATGATAAAATGTCATTACACAATCCAAAATATTAATACTATATAGTCATAAATATCAAAATAATAGCAATAATATAATCAAGTTTCATTAAAAACACTAAATAAATAAATAACCGAAAACATTACAAAAATCAATGCTAAAAATTCATCCCAATGCTTTCAAACACGAACCTATAACCCAAAAAAAAAAAAATTGAGTTAATAAGTTTTAATGTTACATAAAAATAATATTAAAAGTGTAATATATAATTATTATAATTTAGCCCATCACCATCACCATCACCATCACTATCTTCTTCATAACAATTAACTTGTTGAGCTTTTTTTATCTAACCCTACACATATGTACAAATAAAATAGGGGAACAAACTGACGACAGGGGAAGGGATAAGATGGAGAATAGGAGAACTGGAGAAGTGGCTGTTATGGCTTGTTAGGTTTTTTTTTTTTTATTTATATGTCGGGTTAATAGGACGGGTCGGGGCAAAAAAGCTTGCCCCGTTCTTGACCCGATAACCCGATTGGGTCAGTCCTTTGGCCCCAAACCCGCCCTAAAGTCAATTTTTTTAGCTCCAAACCCGCTCCAAATAGATCGGATTTTTTTGGGTTTGAATCGGATCGGGTATTTTTGCCATCCCTAAATCTAACATGATGTAGTTTTTTTTTTTTTTCTTTTTTTCTTTTTTTAAAAACAAAGGGAAAAATAAAGTTTTTTTTTTTTTTTGTACTTATAACAATTATTTAAGAATTAGGACGGAAATCACACTATTAGTTAAAGCACATAAAAATTCCTTAAAGTGGATTTACGCTGAAATAAAATAATGAAATGATTTCCTATGAAAACAAATAATAAATTGATTAATACACAATTCTCAAGGAACATTGTTTGACAATCTGCTGCGCATATATATATATATATATATATATAAAGTGATTTTATTATTAATATCTTTAATTTAAAATTAATTAATTTATTTATTATTTAAAAAAAAATAGATTTTTTTTTTAATTTAAATATAATTGATGAATTTAATTATTTTATCTTAATCTTTTAAAGTTAAAAGATATTGATGATAAAATTATATATTCTTTCTATATATATTAATTTTATCATCAGTATTTTTGACTTTAAAAAATTAAAATGAATTAATTAAATTTATTTATTAAATTTAAAAAAAAAGAATTTATTCTAAGAGAAAAAGAATTTAATTGGTTTGTTTTAAATTTTTAAAGTTAAGAATTAATGATGATAAAATTATTATATATATATATAAATAAATAAGTTCCTACTTTCCGGTTCAAGCTTATCAAAACTCACAACATCCATCAGGAAACCAAAATATATAAAACAATTCAACTACTTTTCACAAATTATTTTATAAGATTTTTTGTCTAGGCAATGGTGCTACATTGTCTGGTCTTTTTCCAGGCACCATTTCTTCGCAAATGTCTACTGTACTAATTAGGTAAGCGTGTGATTTGTCAATGAAATTGGCAAAAAGTGACAGCTAAATTGTTTGTTATTGTATAATTAAATGTACAGCAATTAGGATAAAGAAAATGTGCAATTTAATGTAGAAAAGTTAAAAAACTATGATAGTGCTTAATATGGGGTGCTGATAACGGCAGGCAGCCAAAAACATGCTCGTCTTCCTCTTCCTTCAGTCTTCTCTTTCAATGGACAAAACAACATGATGTGGTCTCCATGATTTGAATTATTTGATTTACAACTCAACTGGAGTTATTATATGATGAATGAAAATTCTTCACAATGACAACCTTTTAAGGAATATGATTGTTTACATATTAGTGGTTGATCATTAGCAAAAAATATATATCAATAAATTAAATATTTATAATTAATTGTTATTCAATTGTTTCTCTGGCGGAAGATCAGCCTGCATTTGTCTTAAATAAGATGACCATTTAAAGTTTAATGCATGTTGTAATAGCCTTTGTTGAAATTCGCAATAAACTACGATAAAAATACTTGGTTCAAAATGACCAAAATCCAAAGGCAGAAATTCAATATAATATTTTTATTTAAGATCAAGGATAGCTTGATTATAGTGACAATTATCAAAACATTGACTTTAATTATTTTTATTAATATTTTTTCTGAATTTGGTTAAAATTTATAGTTTTCGACCTAAATCTATTACTTCTCCGTAGATGATACCATATTATTTAGCAAGTCCAATCCCACAAAATTACAACAATACTATTTCCTCACACACATTATTAAAATAACCAACAAGCAATCCGTCACTACCGCGCCATTTGTCACCCAGTTTCAAGTTTACCAGCCACCTTGAAATTCATAAAGAATGCGGCACACGAAACAAACTGATCCAACAAGAACATCGACCCTGTTCAAAAAGTAGAATTAGATTCTCATGGAAGAGAGGAAGCAACGCGGGCAGATCAAACCAATGTGCACTTGTTATGGATGCACACTGTTTAAAGCGTAGAGCACCGTCTTGCAAAAAACAAATGCAAGGGCGCCGACACGTACCAATACCATTACTATACATCAATATGTTTTTTTTTTTTTGGGAGAAGAGCTATATAACCAGTACCATCATAATGCATCAATATTAAACTTCTTACTGACAACAATTTACTATTCTCATCACTTCCTCTTTATTTCTCTCACCCGCCCAACCCCACCCAACCCCCACGCTCTCAATCCATTTTATATACACCCCCTCTCTCCCTCCTCGACCCTCTTCATCAGTCACTAAACACGACGATGTTCTCTAGACTTCAGTTCCTGTTTTTCTTGGTCGCTTTTGTTTCTATATTCTGCTCTACATTTGCTACCTCTACCTCGGACTCTTTGCAGTCTGAGTGCTTGGCGGTTTCAACATCTTCGTTTCTAACTTCGTTGGCAACCACCATCGATGCGATCCGACAGGTGGTTCCTGTTGTTTCCCAGTTCGGTAACTTGTTTGGAGACTCTAGACTCTCCAATGCTGTCTCCGACTGTCTTGATTTGCTCGACTTCTCTGCTGATGAGTTGAGCTGGTCTGTCTCTGCTACCCAGAATCCCAACGGTAATATGTTAACATGTCTTTTTCATTTAGTACAGGACCATATATACAATATTCTTCATTTACTTCTGTTTGGTGGAAATTTAATAGATAGGTGTATAAAAACTGGAATGGTGGTGGGTGCACACTTGCAATTCACCAGCTTCCTTTTCATTAATTGTTACCTTGCTCCCACAGTTAGTTTCAGGGACCTCTATAGCTCTGCTTTGATTGCATTACCATTCTCTTTTTACTTCATTTAATTTTCATAGGTGCACTATAATTCACATTTGCTGTAATTTTTATGGTTCTTAATGATCAGATTAATAAAAAAAAAAAATTCTTGGTTTACAGGAAAACATAACAGTAGCGGTGATATGAGTTCAGACTTGAGAACTTGGTTGAGTGCAACACTAGTTAATCAGGACACATGCATAGATGGATTTGAAGGTACAAATGGTATTGTCAAAAGTGTCGTGGCAGGTAGCCTGGACCAAATTAGTTCAATGGTCCATGACCTTCTGACCAAGGTGCAGCCCACGCCCAATTCAGCCAAATCACGTGGCCAGAATGGCTACGGCAATGGTCGTGGTGGTGGTGTTGGGGGTAAATCAGGTCAGAAGTTCACTAAAAGCGGTCAATTTCCGGCGTGGTTCAAGCGGGAGGACAGGAAATTGTTACTAGTAAATGGGGTAACGGCCGATGTTGTAGTGGCAGCAGATGGAAGTGGGAATTTCACAAATATAACGGAAGCAGTCTTGGCGGCACCAGACTATAGCATGAAAAGACATGTAATTTATATCAAAAGAGGTGTGTACAAAGAATATGTGGAAATCAAGAAGAAGAAATGGAATCTTATGATGGTTGGAGATGGAATGAATTCTACCATCATATCTGGTAATAGAAATTTTGTTGATGGTTGGACCACTTTTAGGACAGCCACCTTTGGTAAGCATATCTCTAATTGGACTCTTTTCTATTTTATTTTATTTTATTTTATTACAATTGGACTCTCGTTTTAGTTTCTTTCGTCTCTTCTATTTTGGAAAAATTTATATAAAAAAAAATTAAAGTGTGCTTTATTACTATGTGCCCGATGGAGTCCTACGTGTAATATATATATATTGTTACCACAGCTTAATAGATTGATTTTGGATGCTAAGGCTATTCACTTTAGCACTATGACATAAAGACTTTCCTGACTCCAAAGCTTAATAAAAGTTGGAAAAGCCTAAAAGTGAAAAATTTCAACAATTAATGACTAGTGTAGAAATTGGCAAGGTACTGCCAGCAGAATTTTAGAGGAAGATATTATATGTGAAAGGTTTAATTAACACTATGACGTAGACTAGGGCCAGGACAGCACTAGTAGAACTGCAAAGGTAGATATTAAATTTCTTCAACACTAAGGGATTACTATTTTAGGCTCACGTGGTACTGTCAAACTATTGATTAGTTGACAACTCTGTTCTTAAAGGGATAATTATAGTGTGTAGTCCTCATTATGATAGGTTGTCAAACATGTTACACGTGTCTGTTAAATTTACATCCATGATTATTAAGATGTTATTTATCTTGTCTCTTACTCTCAGTTATAGTGTCGCAGTTGAATACAGTTCACTTGTCATTCTTTCCGTAGGCTTGACTGAAATTTCAGATTTTTCTTGAGATTTTAGGTTCACTTGATTCAATTCAAGCTATAATAAGTCTGCAGTTTGGTCCATGCGTGTGTATATATGTACACTGCAGCGTGGCGGTGGGGGATAGAGGGACAAATAATTTTCTGGATTGGACCACTCTGGTGACCTTCCTTTTCACTTTAAAGATATAGTGTCTAGGTTCTCACAATCTTACAGGAAAAGTGAGGTCACCTTATTGCCGCTACAGAGTACAGATAAAGATTTAATTACCTCATTGACCTATTAACTCTTGGCTCTTTCTCAAGAGGACAAGAAGTAAAAAGAGTAGTGCCATATAGTATTTTCCTAGCCATTCAATTTGTTTCATTGCATTGCAATCTTTGACTGTTGATCCATATTTGCTGTGAAATTTACAGCTGTTAGCGGAAGAGGATTTATTGCAAGGGACATAACATTCGAGAACACAGCAGGACCAGAGAAGCACCAAGCAGTAGCGCTCCGATCCGACTCAGACCTATCTGTATTCTTCAGATGTGAGATCAGAGGCTACCAAGATTCACTCTATACACACACCATGCGCCAGTTTTACCGTGAATGCAAGATCAGTGGTACAGTCGATTTCATTTTTGGCGATGGTACTGTGATGTTCCAAAACTGCCAAATCCTAGCCAAAAAAGGCCTACCAAATCAAAAGAACACCATAACTGCTCAAGGCCGAAAGGACCCGTATCAACCGACAGGTTTCTCCATTCAATTTTGCAATATCACAGCCGATTCGGACCTCCTGAATTCAGTGAACACCACATCATCATACCTTGGTCGGCCCTGGAAGCTGTATTCAAGAACCGTTGTAATGCAGTCGTACATAAGTGAGGCTATAAGACCAGAAGGTTGGCTAGAGTTCAACGGCAGTTTTGCATTGGATACATTGGACTACGGAGAGTACATGAATTATGGACCCGGGGCAGGCTTGTCAGGCCGAGTCAGGTGGCCCGGATATCATCCATTGGATAATTCTTCTGCGGCTAATTATACTGTGGCCAATTTTGTTGAAGGAAACTTGTGGTTGCCATCAACTGGTGTTAAATATACGGCAGGATTGGTGGTGTAATGAGACGCCGTATTTTTCCTTCTCTATATAAATTTGTTTTAAATAGTTTGAAGGGCAGTATTTTCTGCCTCGTAATTAAATATGTATATTTTAAAAAAGAAAATTTTATGCCTCCCTATTGGTTGAACTGTTGAAGCTTTGTGAGATTTTTTTAACATCAGAATATATTTTTTTTTAATTACATAACATTATTGGATTGTTTTAGGAAGCAAACGGAATCAGAAACTGGTGGTGCGATCTCGAAAATGACTCTCATATGGAGAGAAGCACCTCACATGTAGGTGAAAGGATGACCCACACACAGGTGGGAAACGATGTAACCACAGTCTCGAATCAGCAGTCAAGAGTGGTCCCTCGGTGCCTTTGGCAAAGGCACATTGGACAACATCAGAATACTTTCTCTGAAGTGATTATTTGCAATATATTAACACGTTATTGTTGGCATTCTACAGTTCTACTTGCTTCATGTAGCATTACTAGAATAAAAAACAAAAGAAACCTAGTTACATCATTAATCCCTTTCCAAATTTGTATGCCATAAAAACATGGGCTGACAAGTGCTTAAAATTTTTTGACTATATTTTAGATAAAAAAAAAAAAAGACAAATAAACCAGTATTTTACTCATCGATCTACGTAGTGATAACATTCTATCTTCGTAATTTCTACGTTATCATTGTTGAACATGATGTCACAATTCATAAAAAGTTTCCTGAACATCCCTTTGATGCACAAGATCAATTTCATGAGCTCCATCGAGGTCATCTATTTGTCCACTATTGATAGAAATATATCCCCCCAAGTCATGTAACATCTCTACTAATTCATCGCCACCTTTCACTTCATTATTATGTTCGATATTCATAGTCGGCAAATGTTTTGAAAAATCTACCTCTTTACCATGAAACACTCATTTCTTATAATTTTATGAAATGGCATATTTATATAAATCGCTGCAACACCATCTATTATCTTGAAGATAACACTATGACAATTTCGACATGGACATTTTGTCTTCCTTTTCATTTAGATGATTCTTAGCCACATTAACCTTTCAAATATGGCTTTGATAATCAATTTGAAAGATTCATCCAATTTGTATCCATGTTTGATTCATGTTTACATAAATTGAAATTGTATAATATTATTATTAAACCTAGAAATAGTTAACCAATAAATTGAATTTTATATAAATACATACCATTGCTACAAGCAATATAAGTACATAACAGTTAGGTTCCAACGAGATGTAACCTAGTCTTTGGTTGCTGGCGCCAATGGCCTCCAATGAGATGTAACCTAGTCTTTGGTTGGAGCCAACGACCTTTATGCCTTCCATTTGTTGTAGGAGGCATGGGTTTGACACCCCTTCCGTAACATTCAAATTATATATAATAATAATAATAATAATAATAGTTTTTTATCATTTGTGTGGGTTCATCTCCCACTCTTATGTGGGCCTCCCTCCATTTTCGTGTAGATAGATTTCTTCCAATTACGAGCAGTCTCCCGGACTGCGCTACCAGTGTCCTATCTCGATTGGTCCTCATAGTCCTCTTAATCCGTTTCAATTACAGTTCTTACACTTAAAAAAAAAAAAATGCAACCTAAGTTTTTAAGATGACACAAACTAAACTACAATAATACAATTAACATGTAAGATAATGATACCGCACATGTAAAGCAAGAATAGCTACCTCACATCACCACATCCAATTGGACAAAAACAATAAAGATATGTCAGTAAAATGTAATGCCCCATAAATTGCGATTAAAATATGTTTTAAATACCAACCACGTGATTAAATTAAGAGTTAAATACACAATACCCCTCTGAGGTTAACTCAAATACAAATGCGTGAACATTTTCGTTTTTATAACATCTTACCCCCCTGTTAACAGTGGACGTTGGATGCCGTTAGAAATAAAAAGGGTAAAACAATAATTTTATATTTATTTACAGTTTCTGAAAATATAAACAAATTGAAGGAATTAAAAAATATATGAAAAAGAAAAGAAAAGGAAAAAAAAAAAACTGGTCAATGTTCATCATCTCCATCGTCACGACCGAAACCATCAACTTCTTCATCACAACCGAATCAAAACAATCATCTCCATCATCTTCATTATCTCAACCAAAACCATCCTTTTTTTATTCATTGACACGGTTCTCATCTTCATTCTCATCAACGCCAACACAAAAAAATCAAAACAAAAAACCAGCATCATCAGGATTCATTGTCATGCCCACATCAACACTCAACACATATCAATACCCAACATCAATGCCCAACACATATAAAAACAATAAAAGCATCATCTGGGTTTGTTGTCATGCCCACATCAATACCAAACACAAAAAATCAAAACAAAAACTTAAAGATGAAGAACCAAAATCTAGGTTCGATTCGAACCCAGAGACATCTGGGGTCCACGCTGGGTTCGTCTCGAACCCAACACTGGGTTCGTTTCGACGAACCCAGATGCTGGGTTCGTCGAACCCAGATGTCTCTGGTTCGTGGAACCCAGATGAACTTTGGGTTCCACGAACTTGAATGAACCAGAAAAAGAAGAAGAAGAAGAAGGGGCGATGCTGATCTGGTGTCTGGTGGAGAGACAGGAAAGTGAGGAGAACGGCGGCGAGCGGAAGCGAAGAGAGGAGAGAGGGAGCGATGGCAGAAGATGAAGATTGATAGAGCGGCAGCGATTGAAGATCTGGTAGTTGCAGGTGGATGTTTTGGGTTGCAGATCTGATTGAAGCCTGAACAGAAATTAATTTAAAAAACTTATTATTTTTTTCATTATTATTTTTTTGATGATGTCCACCATCCATCAACAATGATGGACGGTGCACATCATTTTAAAGAAAACTATTGATATTTTAAAATATTTTTAAAATTTTTTTTAAATTAATTTCTATTATGAAAAAAAAATCATTTAATTTTTTAATTTTTTTAATTTATATATGTGTTTTTTAAATTGATCTCTACTGTTAATTTTAAAATGGATGGTAGAGATCTGATTTAAAAATATTAAATTTATTTTTTAAAAAATAAAAATCATAAAGTTAAGGACATTTTAGTCATTTTACTTAAATAACCGATCAAACTTTATCTTTAACGTTGGTTGACCGTTAACAGTGTGGGTAAGATGTTATAAAAACGAAAATGTTCACGCGTTTGTATTTGAGTTAACCTCAGAGGAGTATTGTGTATTTAACTCTTAAATTAAATACAAAACTGGACACCACATTATTCTATATAAAGTAAAAAAATAATGCGTGTGAAATGATATTATTGTCCAATTCTTTAATCCGCCTCATTTCTTCTTCAACAACTTAAACACAATTTCCATGAGAAACTAGAGTACAAAAAACAGTAAAAAAGGTCAACTATTTTTTTTACTCTCAACGGTAAGAGTTCAAACAATTCCCATGTCCTCATAGAACAACATAATCAGACTTATATTGATAAACAATTCTCCTATTCTCTGTATTACAGAGGTAAATACACCTATTTACACAGGTAAATTGGGGAGTTAATTAAATTTTCTTTTCTATTTTTCAAACCTCAGATCTTTAAGGTTTTTTTTTTTTTTTTTCCAAATCTCAAGTTTTTCTTCCAGATTTGAGTTTTCTTTTTAGTATTTTCTTATTTTTAACACCTATGATTTAAACAACTCAAATTTTCACTATAAACAATCGTTCACTCATTGTTATAAATATCAAAATAAGATTTTTCTTTCATGAAAAATAGTATATTAGAGAGAACGTAGGTGCGAGGCGACCGGACTGATGCCTCCCATAAGTTTTTATCTTGATTAATTTCTCTTTATTTGAAGCTCTACAAAACCTTCATTACTTTTCACAAGCAAGTTGAGCTGCAATTCAATACCTAAGGTTAGACCTCTTCAAGCTGACATTGGAAAAGAATTTTTAGCTTTTCAACCGTATCTTAAACAACTTGGAAATAAAATGTCCTGTCCATGTATTCGCCAGCAAATTGGTGTGGCTAAGCGTAAGCAGAGGCACATCGTTGTAATTAATTGGCTTGACGCTCTTGGCTCATGCTTCAATTCCTCTTCAGTTTTGGCATGAAGCTATCTTGCTTCTTGGCTGTTGCTTTGCTCATAACTAATCTTCCCTCTCCTGTCTTAAACCGTAAATCTGCTTTTAAATTTTTGTTTCATAAAAAGTCAAATTACTCTTATTTAAAGTCTATGGTGTGCATGCTTTCCGTATCGTACACCATATTCAACTCATGAGTTTGGTTTTCTTAGTATAATAGTTGTGGTTGATCATTACTAAAACAATACGTATTAATAAATTAAATAATTATAATTAATTGTTATTCAATTGCGTTTTGTAGCGGTGGTGGTAGAAGATCAGCTTGGGTTGGGATCAAACCCCCTTGAAAATAAGAAAACCATATAGGCTCTGTTTGGCACGCGGGATTAGATTGGATTGGAATGAATTTGATTGAATTGGAATGGAAAATCATCATCTCATGTTTGGTAGAACTTAGGATTGAATTAAAAATTATCTTGTATTATGTTTGGTATAAATTGAGATTGGATTGGAATACAATTAATTTAAAATTTTTATTATATAAAATTAATTTTAAAAAAATCTGAAAAAAAAAAAAAAAAAAAACAAACATCTCCTCCCACAAATCAAATCCCACAATTAATCAATATCATCATTTCCCACAAATCAAATCCCACAATTAATCAATATCATCATCTCCCATAATTCAACATCATCAACACACAATTCATCAATATCATCCATCAATTCATCACAATTATCATCTCCCACAACAACAACATCATCAACAACATCAACACATCATAAAATTAACCAAAAAAAAAACAGAATCAGTCAGATTCTGTTCGAACCCAGAACCATCTGGTTCTGGGTTCATCGATAATGAACCTAGAACTAGGTTCATTGACGATAAACCCAGAACTGGGTTTTGGGTTCCCACCTGGTTCTGGGTTCATCAAACCCAGAACCCAAAACTAAGCTCTAGGTTCGACGACCCAGAACCACTTGATTCTGGGTTCCCCAAACCCAGAACCAGGTCAGGTCATAACTTAGAAAGGAAAAAAAAAATGGAGGAGGAGATGAGCGAGACGATGAGCAGCGGTGGTGGTGGATCGGCGTGGTGGAGAGGAAGGAGAGAAAGAACCTATGATTTTGTGGAGAGAGAGAGAGAAGGGGTGGGAGAGGATGAAATGAAAAAATAAAAAAAATGTAATCCCATGAGATTAGGATTTTGGAATGACATGGGGAAGGGTGGGAATGATACATCCCATGAGCATGGGATTGGAGGGGAACTTGGGAATGAAATGTTCATTCCCATCAGCGGCTCCAAACATGGGATATGGGAGAATGAGAGAAAATGAATTACAATCATATCCCAAATCCCACCCACCAAACATAGCCATAAAGTTTAGTGTATATCCTATCACTTTCGTTCCAACACCATTAAACTGTGGTGTTAAAAAAAAAAAAAAAACAGTTTGAAGCACTTAAAATCATTATCACTACCCAATGTCGTTTAGTGATATATATGATTGTTCATTTAACTTACCAATGTCTTCTACTCAAGGTACTTCTACTATCAGGTAAGATATGAAAAAAAATAATGAATAATGTTAAACTTTTCAAATTTTTTATCAAATGATGTGACTTATAAATTATCAACATCTTATAAATCATGAATTAATGTGATAATTAATATGATTTTGACAACTCATATGTCATGTTATATTAATAAAAATTTTCAGGTTTCCCAAATTTTTGTCTAAATTCATATACAAATGATATGATATGTGAGTTGTTAATATCTTGTATATCATAAGATGATGCGATAATTAATATGATCCCGATAATTTATATGTCATGTCATTTGGGTAAAAAAATTGAGAAGCCGACTAATGCTAGACTTCTTAAATTTTTTTGCCCAAATTCATTTCTAAATTTTTTGCACAAATGATATGAAATAAGAGTTGTTAACATCTTATAAATCATGAAATGATGTGATAATTAATATAATTTTAACAATTCATATGTGGGGTCATTTGAACATAAATTTGGACAAAAAAGTTGAGACATTTAGCTTGCTCAAATCCATGCTCAAATAATGTGATATGTGAATTTTCAACATCTTATAAATCATAAGAAGATGCGATAATTAATATGATATAAAGATTAGTATAACATTCATATTAATAAATATTATTTTTATTAAAATGTTTATATTTATTATTTAAATTCTCGTGTAATATTTAATTATCATTATTCATTATTATGGTGCCAACAACAAAAAAGGTAAACACATCTCATAGTATATCAAAATTTGAACTTGGTTAAAATTAGTACCTTTAGACCAAAATATGTTAATTTTCGCTAATAATCACATATTATTCAACACGTATTGTCCACTATCACTAAACTTACCATAATTATTTCCGCAAACTTACTATAATAAGTACTAACCAACAAGTGATCTGTCACTGCCGCTGTATCGCACCGCTCCTCCCCCAATTTCACAATTTACACGGATCGCTTGGTAACAATCCACTCCAAATTTACCAGGGACGTAGAAACCTTTGGGCTAGGGTAGACTGTACCCTAACCAATTTTGAAAATTCAATTTCAAGAAAATTTTAAAAAGCATGTTATAAAATATAAAATAAATTTTTTATTGAATTTATTAAAAGACCCTATGTATTGACTTTTTTTTCTTCAAAACAAATTTCCTTTATATTTTAAAATATGTACTCAACTTTTGTATTATAACATAAATTTAGAGTAATAAAAATTTAACTATATAATATATTGTTTATTGAAAATCTTATTGGTTATACTTATGAGCTAATGTGAAAATGAAGTATGTTTATTTCTTTTAATCTTTGGTTATCAAATTACCTTAGAGTTAAAATCGAGTATTTAGTACTGCTTATCTTGATTGATAATGGATCTTTAGTTGATAATCTTATAGAATTCTTATGATTTAAATTATGATTATTATATATTTTTTAATTTTTTAGACTTTTTAATGATTTTTATAACGTAATTCTTAATATATCATTATATTAGTTATGATTCAAAAAAAAATTATAGTCCATCCTTTTGTATATATATAAGCACGCGCATATATACGCCTATGTGTATATCTTTTTTAGCAATTCATTTATTTTGAAGTATACATTATGAGGTTTAAAATTTATTATACTCTTCGTTATACGTTCGATAAATTTAATCATACATAGAGGATCGATTAAAAAAAAATTTCTTAGCTCACCTCAACATTGAATCCTTGCTACGTCCCTGAAATTTATGATCAGCCACCTCGAAATTCATGAAGAATATGACACCCCGTATTCAAAAGTAGACTTGGATTCGTGTAAAAAAGGAGGAGGATCAGAACTAATACACGTTATAAAATTGTTCATATCGATGCAAGGGCGCCAACACTTACCTACCAGTAGCACCACCACAATGCATCGATATTAAACTTACTGACAACAATATATCCAGTTATAACATCATTCTGTGTTCACAAAGTAGACTTGGATTCGTGTGAAAAAGAAGAAATATCAGAACCAATACGCGTTATGGAACCTCAGATCAATGCAAGAGCGCCTACACGTACCTACCAGTAGCACCACCACAATGCATCAATATATTAAACTTACTGACAACAATTTATCCAATTATAACATCATTCTGTGTTCAAAAAATAGACTTGGATTCGTGTAAAAAAGAAGAAAGATCATAACCAATACGCGTTATAGAATCTCAGAAGAATGTAAGAGCGTTTACACGTACCTACCAGTAGCACAACCACAATGCATCAATATTAAACTTACTGAGACAACAATTTACTCTTTTCATCAGTCTTTAATTCTCTCACCTGTCCAGCTCAACCTTCTTTCAATCCTTTATACACACACACACACACCCCTCTTCATCAACCACTAAACATGACGATGCTCTCTAGACTTCTGTTCCTGTTTTTCTTGGTTACTTTTCTTCCTTTTTTTTCATCTACCTTTGCTGCCTTCAGCTCAGACTATTTTCCGTCTAAGAGCTTGTCGGTTTCGACATCTTCGTTTATCAGTTCGTTGACAACCACCATAGACGCCATCCGAGAGGTGGGTAGTGTTTTTTCCCACTTCGCTAACTCGTTTGGAGATTTTAGACTCTCCAATGCTGTCTCCGACTGTCTTGATTTGCTTGACTTCTCTGCTGATGAGTTGAGCTGGTCTGTCTCTGCTACCCAGAATCCCAACGGTAATATGTTAACGTATCTTACTTTTTCAGTTATTATAGTACTATACAATTCTTTTCATTTACTTCTCTGTTTGGTGGAAATTAATGGATATAAAAACTGGAATGGTGGTGGCCCTGGTGGGTGCACACTTGCAATTCACCATCATTTCACTAATAGTTACTTTGCTCGCACAGTTAGATTCAGGGGACGTCTATATGCCTCCGGTTTGGTTACATTGCCATCCTCTATTGCTGCAATTTTTATGGTTTTTAATGATCAGATGACTATAGAGATATCTTGTTTTACAGGTAAACATTACAGCAGCGGTGATCTGAGTTCAGACTTGAGAACTTGGTTGAGTGCAACACTTGATAATCTGGACACATGCATAGATGGATTTGATGGTACAAATGGTGTTGTCAAAAGTGTGGTGGCACGTAGCATTAACCAAATTCCTTCAATGGTCCATGACCTTCTGTCCAAGGTGCAGCCCACTTCTAATTCAGCCAAATCACGTGGCCAGAATGGCTCTGGCAATGGTCGTGGTGGTGGTGCTGGGGGCAAATCAGGCAAGAAGTTCACTAAAGAGGGTCAGTTTCCGGCGTGGTTCAAGCGGGAGGACAGGAAATTGTTGCTTGTAAATCGGGTAAGGGCCGATGTTGTAGTGGCAGCAGATGGAAGTGGGAATTTCACAAATATAATGGATGCAGTCTTGGCGGCACCGGCCTATAGCATGAAAAGACATGTAATTTATATCAAAGGAGGTGTGTACAAAGAATATGTGGAAATCAAGAAGAAGAAGTGGAATCTTATGATGGTTGGAGATGGAATGAATTCTACCATTATATCTGGTAATAGAAATTTTGTTGATGGTTGGACCCCTTTTAGGGCAGCCACCTTTGGTAAGCATGAATGATATTTTTAATCTTTACGTCTTCTGTTTATTTTATTAGACATTTTCATACAAAGAATCAAAATTTGGTTTTTACCATCACATTGAATAGGCGCCAGGACAGGACGGTAGAAATGTAGAGGAAGATAACATTTCTTCAAGAGTACTAATGAACTATTATTTTCTGGACCCTCACGTGGCACTGAAAACTATTTGATAGTTGATAATCCTGTACTTAAAGAGATAATTATTGTCTGATTATTAAGATATCACTGTCAGTTCTTCAAATCATAAATCACTGTTAGTTCTTCAAATCCTGTACTTAAAATCATGTTACACGCGTCTCTTAGCTTACATCCAAGTTTATTTATATATTATTTTAGTTTGATTGTCAATCGGAGTTTAGTAATTGAATACGGTTGTCATCCTTTCCACAGGCTATTGACTGAAATTTCAGATTTTATATAGATTTTAGGTTTACTTGATCCTTCGTCCTTTTCTCTGTAAAGAAACCCAGTCTAGGTTGTTATGATGTTATAGGTAAAATAAGGTTCCCATATTGCCACTGCAGACCAAGATTTAGGCAGGCCTATTGTCCTATTATTGTCTCTTGGCTCTTTCTCAAGAGGACAAAAATTAATATTAGAGGGCCATCGACTCTTTTTGGAGCCATTTAATTTGCTCCATTGCATTGCAATCTTTGACCGTTGTTGATCCATATTTGTTACGAAATTCACAGCTGTTAATGCAATGGGATTTATTGCAAGGGACATAACATTTGAGAACACAGCAGGACCAGAGAAACACCATGCAGTGGCGCTCCGATCCGACTCAGATCTATCTGTATTCTTCCGATGTGAGATCAGAGGCTACCAAGATTCACTCTATGCACACTCCATGCGCCAGTTTTACCGGGAATGCAAAATCAGTGGCACAGTCGATTTCATCTTTGGTTATGGCACTGTGGTGTTCCAAAACTGCCTATTGCTAGCCAAAAAAGGCCTACCCGAACAAACGAACGCAATAACTGCTCATGGCCGAGAGTACCCAAACCAGACAACAGGTTTCTCCATCCAATTCTGCAATATCACAGCTGATTCAGACCTCCAGAGTTCAGTAAACACCACATCATCGTACCTTGGTCGACCCTGGAAGCCGTATTCAAGAACCATTGTAATGCAGTCGTACATAAGTGAGATTATAAGACCAGAAGGATGGATAAAGTATAACGGAACTGTTGGATTGGATACATTGTACTATGGAGAGTACATGAATTGCGGGCCCGGGGCAGGCTTGTCAGGCCGAGTCAAGTGGCCGGGCTATCATGCATTGAACATTTCTGATGCGGACAAATACACTGTCGCCAGTTTTATTAATGGAGATTTGTGGTTGCCATCAAGGGGTGTTAATTACTGGGGTGGGTGGGTGTGTAATCAGACAGTATAATCTTTCCTTCTCTACATAAATTTATCTTAAAATAATTAGTAGTAGTGTTTTCTGCCTCATTATTGGTTGAAGATCTTATTAACATCAAAATACTTTATCGATGAAGTGATTATTTTGCATATTCATCCTTTATTGTTGGCCTTCAAGTAATATTTACTAGAATACAAATAACTATTTCAAAAATTAAATATAAAAAAAGACATGTAGTTACAAAATTTATAGGTTCTTTTTCATCAATTTTGTACGCTATTAAAATTTAGGCTGACAAATGGTTGACCTCTTGCGACTATTTAACCGAAGACCATGCAGCAGCTAGATGTTGAATTCTTGGTGGACCATGTCGCTAGTAAGTAGCAACAGCCGCAAAAAGTCATATAAACACTTGTAAACAAATTATAAATCAATCAAGTCCTTAACTTTTACGAATTTTTATTAATTTTTGTTAATAATTAGATCATTATTTTATGACGTTAATGATTCGATCATTTGATCTTTCACTCAAAACAAGTGACAGCAGAAAGACAAAAATATTAAACGATCTAAAAATATATAAATGAACTCCGGTGAATTGTCTCGTGATTTGTCATTATACGTTGGCTACATTATGCAATTTTTTTTTTTCAATTGTTTCGCTTATATTCAAACAGTGCGTTGACCGCGTGGAGTTTATTGTAAGATAATATGAAAAGTTTATGAGATCCCAGCCTATTTAACATAAAAATCACTTATATTCACTATTCTTCTATTCCGTTTTAACAAATGTTGACAGAGAACACAAATAATTTGCATTCGCTCCCCACTGCCATTGAACTTAATTACATAACAACACGTCCTCTAATACAATCATCTAAATTACGAATTGTCAAAATAAAATTTTAATTATATTGCAGTACTTCAAACAAACTAACTTAATAATTGACTAATTAATGCTTTCTTTCTAAATTATTATTAATTTAAGATTTGAAGGAGAGTGATGACAAAATGCAAATCTACAACCTCATGACGTAGGTTAGAGGTTATGTAACTTAATCAATCCCATCTCATTAGATATAATTAATATTTGTTGATGTAAAAAGGAAAAAATCATGTCAAACGATAAAAGATTTTTTTTTTTAAAAAAAAAAATGATAGGAATGTAATTATGGGTCTCTATATAAAAACAAATTCGTATCCTATTTTGGTAGAAATTAGAACTTTTTGGGGTCTTAATTATTATCATTATTATCTAAATTAGACTTAATTGTTAATGTGGGGCAACTAAAAATAAAACTGAAAATTTGAGGGCCTGCCTAAGTTGCCTACCCCTTGAACCGCCCCTGCATAATGCAGTTATTAAAGTACGTGCTTTTAAACTTACAATAACATAGTTTTGAACCAATATTTTTAATTTTAATTTGTATTTTAAATTTTTACTGTATGCTTTTTAAATGATTTTTATCTCAATTGATAAGATAAAATATTTTGCTTTCAATTATTATTTTAATACATTTTATTTGATTTTGAATTGATGTACCAGCTGAATTCCCATGTAATATACATTGTTGGAAAATAATTAGTAATATACATTGCTTAATCGTATAGTTTTTGCTGATTTTTTCAAAAAGAAAGAAGTTGCTTTTCTGTTATTAGTTGATAATATAAATCTGAAAAAAAAAAATAACGAAATGAATGAATATTATCGATGGTCGGATAGACCGGGCAGGGTTTATGGATAAAAGCAAGTGATTAGTGAATAACAAATAGATTAAGAGAGAATCTGAACACGTGAGAATTTCGACAGATGCTGGGGCAAAAATTGTGGAAAACGAACTTGTCCCGTGACTTTTTTCACAAGCCAAGCATCAACTTTCCTCTCTTTTTTTAATCACTAGCTTCCCATTTGACATCCAACCAATGCCAGATTGAATAATTTATTCACTTTAATTAAAAGCAGTTTCATTAACAGATTATCAACTTAACTTTTAACTGAGAAATGAGAATTGATACTTGATAGCTCTCGCTTTCGGATTTCTCTTTATGTCATGGATTTCCCATGAAGAGATAGTGAACTTTGATGCATCAATTAAAAAACAATGCAATTCGTTTAGTAGCCTGAACTGTAAAGCTTGGATATGAGAGGTTGTACCAACTTCTCTGTATAATATTTACAATGCATGGATCAAGGGATTGTAATCCCAAATAGCACCCATAAATCATTCTAAATTTACAAGTTGTGAAGAATATATCAATATAATATTTACGTATATGATTTAAGAGATTAGGTTAATTTATGATATGGGCATGGTCAAAAGATTGTAGTCAAATCATGGACAACATAAATGGCATTAAAACTTCAACGGAAAGCACCGTATTCGTGCATGGTCTTTTCAATAAAATTCTTTCATGTACAATATAAATATAAATATTTTTGTTTATAATTTCGACTACTAATATAATTAGTAGTTTTATTTCTAAGTAACCATAAGCAAGGCTCGATATAATATGCACAAATATGATTTGAGAGACCGTGTTGAGGACGAATATAAGGGGATGTGTTCAACTTGTATATAAATTGGAGAAAACCTTCACTAATTAAAATGAGCAAGTTATTGGTCGAGCCAAATCTGTAAGTACATTCCTGATATGTTGAAAATATTAAAATATCTTTCTTTTTAATATTATGATATGCCAAAGGTTAGTTCAAAATTATACTTTTTTAGATTTTATTTTTCTCTATCTTGAGATAGTCGATATAAAAAATATCCCAAACTTTTTGATATTTTGAAAATATTTTCAATATTTCCATAAATTTAGATCCCAATATATTCGCTAATAGCAATATCTAAAACCTTTTCCTTACCACCAAGGTGTATGAGTGATGCAAGAACCACATGTTCTATGGGATGTTTATTTATTTACCAAAACTATTATCAATAATATTTATAATTAACTTTGTATGAATTCAATAAAGAACTTAAATTTTAAAATTTTAAACAAGTAAATTTGAAAACAAATTATGTTGTCGATTTCTTTTTTTTTTCTTTTTTTTTTTTTTTAAAAAAAAGAAACCGTATGTCATCTTTTATAATGATTGTAATGGGATAGGATCCTCCATATAAATATATATATATGGAATTTTAAAAGAAATTTTTTAAAGTTAATGTTAACTATGATGTTGAACATGTATGCTGATACTGAACTTAATTAAAAAAAAAAAAAAACTTAATTAAAAACAGTTATTAATTATCAATTAAATGTAAGGAAGAAAATACTCGAAAGAAAAACGAAAAAATATACACCTCTTAAATTAGATATATCACATATTACATTCTTTAATATATTATATTATAAAATATCAAAATATAATTTAAAAATAAATAAATAAATTTTAATAAGGGATTCTTACAAACATCTCCTAAAATCTGATCCTTTTCCGAAAATGACCCTCCCGTTTAGAATTTAAATTAAAACCTCCTTGCCACATACTAAAAAACCAACTTATACTCTCAAAATTTCATGTAAAACCATTATAATTGCATACCAAAAACACTCCTCCAGGTGCAGGTGGATTTTCATCTATAATATAATAAGATTTTTTTTTTTAGGATTGGGATTGATCAAGGAAACTATTGAGATCAATTAGGATAAAAATATCGTAACATGGTCCGGAGAACAACTCTCAATTGGGAGAGATCCACCCCTATAAAGATAGAAAAAAAATTCATGGTGGGAGGTTAATCCATATTTAATAATAAGAGATTATTATTATTATATATTTATATTTATATTTGGATATGAGGGAAGGGTGTCAAGCCCATGTCACACTCAAGAGGAGGCAAGGGGGTTGGTTGGCGTCTGACCTACGGCGCCCGCAACCAATGACTATGATATAATAAGATTAAGAGAGTTGCTTTTAGAAAATAATTAAACCTTAAAATGATTTTGCTAATCGCCCCTTTAGTAAAGAGCCCAGGCTAGTGATGCCTACGCACTAATTCAGAAACCATCTGCAATTGTATCACATCTCTACTTTGACCGGGGGCCTTTTCTCCTTTTTTTAAAAAAAAAAAAAATTATATATATATATAAATAAGAAAGATAGAAAGAAAGAATTGCCCTTTATTTGTACATGTTCGTCAAGTAAGTTTTTCTATTTATAAATTTAAATTTGAAATCTTTATGTTTATAATCCAAACACTATTTTAATCTGTAGTTTCAATCTCTATGGAGCCATAGCTCATCAAAGCATGACTCAAAATAATATGTACATTGTTGATTTGAGAGATTATGTCCTGCACTATCACATATATGCATAAATTGGCGAAATGCCATTAGGAACATTTTCCGTTTGCGTCTTCGCTCACAAAACTCCCAATCTGTAAATTTAGATTTGAAAGCTTTTCATGTGTTATTTAAGCTAAAAAAACTATTATGATTAATAGTTTCATTTTCAAACAACCATAAATTATTCTAAATTTACAAATATAAAGTGTAACTGTATAAGTCAAGATAATTATACAAACACAATTCAAGCGATTATGTGCAAGGATCGAAGGATTATAGTCAACCCATGGACAACTCATAGACAGTAGAAAAGCTTCATTAAATCAAATAGTATTTTTAAATAAAATAAAATAATTGTTAAATTAATTAATAATAAAAATATGAGCAAAATTTAAATATAAAATCTCTTGCATAATTACAAGACTTATCAATTTATCAATAAGAAGATATGAATAGACCATTATTCGTTTACCATTGCTCAACAAAATATTAAAATTCTCTCATATGTAAATTTTATTTAATTATTTTGGACAAATATTGATTTTTTTTTTAATTTTTTGTTTATCATCTTTAGCGCTATCATAATTTGTAGATTTTTTTTCAATCACTATTATAAACAATAGTTTCCTAGAAAATGATAGATGGAGAACAAACTTATAAGAATGAGGCTGTCGGTGTAGGTCCACTATTTCAAAAGCTTTTCTCCACAGTGAGAAGTTTATTTTTGCCGTTCGGTAATTATTGATCATGAGTGTACTCCGTACATTGATTTGTTGCTGAAAAACTTTTTGCCAAATTGGTTTTAAGCGTGCAAGTTGATGAAAGTGCTTATCTGCCCATCGAAATATTTGCATAAAAAAAAAAAGCATTAAATTATTGGCATGCCTAGTGCTAAAAATAGCCTCCCATACTGCACAAATTTAGTCCCATGTTACCCTTGTTCGTTTACCGACGAAACAATTACAATTCCTGTTTCAAGATACATATTTCAAATATCTAATAAGTACCAAACACAAAATTACAAAGTAGGTACAAGTCAAAACAAAACCAAAAGCATTCTGTCATTTCTAATACAACCCCCCTCTCCAACCAATCTTTACTACTAACATGACTGCGAAGCCACTCTCTCGCCAATCTCCCGTGAAAGAAAAAATGAAATTAATTATATATTCAATCTGTAAATATATTGCTCTTTTTTCAAAATCACCGTCACTAAATTCCACGTAATCCAATAGTAAATCCACACAAAATTCATGCAAATTGCAGCTTATGTTCCCAAGAAAACATTATTTAAGACAACCAGCAACAGCAAGTCTCCTATCTGCAACTATTAAAAATAGAATACCTCTCTACTTCTGTGCTCCTCTGCATCAACTCTCATGGCTTCTTCAAGCCTGAAACTGTCTCTAATTCTCCTCTACACAGTCTTCCTCTCCACCACGTATGCTCGCAACATATCTTCTAAATCTTCTTTGGACCCCAACATCTCTGCAATAAAAAGTTTTTGTCAAAGCACACCACACCCAGATGCCTGTTTTAACTCATTGAAGCTCTCTATATCGATAAATATAAGTCCTAACATCATCAACCACCTACTTCAAACCCTCCAAACTGCAATATCTGAAGCTGGGAAGCTAACCAATCTGTTCTTCCGTGCTGATAGTTCCAATATCGTTGAAAAGCAGAGAGGCACAATCCAAGACTGCAGGGAGCTTCACCGAATCACATTATCTTCTTTGCAGAGATCGGTTTCGAAAGTCCGTGCATCTGATTCAAGAAAACTAGCCGACGCAAGGACCTATCTCAGCGCAGCTTTGACAAACAAGAATACATGCTTGGAAGGCCTGGATTCTGCTTCTGGTTCTTTGAAGCCAACTCTTGTGAATTCTTTGATAGATACTTACAAGCATGTCAGCAACTCTCTATCAATGCTCTCTAGACCAAGTCCAAAAAAGGGCCGCCGCCTCTTGGGGTTGCCCAAATGGTTGTCCAGAAAAGATCGCCGGATTTTGCAGACCTCCGCTGATGAATATGACCCCACTGAAGTCCTAACTGTTGCTGCTGATGGAACAGGAAATTTTACTACCATCACTGATGCTATAAAATTTTCCCCAAATAACAGCTATGATAGAACAATTATCTATGTTAAAGAAGGTGTTTACGTGGAAAATGTGGACATTCCAAGCTACAAAACAAATATTGTTCTACTTGGAGATGGAAGTGATTTAACTGTCATTACCGGTAACAGAAGTGTGGCTGATGGTTGGACCACTTTCAGATCTGCAACTCTTGGTAACCTTTCAAATTAGAACTTTATTTATTTGTTTTTGTTTGTTTTTCATTGCATATTTTGGGGTATAAAGTGCTTAAATTTTGAATTAATTAAATATGAGAAACATAACATATTTCTATGCATGATCTTCCTATTAAAATGACTAATTAGTACTTGATATTTTATTTTTAGCGGTATCTGGAGATGGGTTTCTTGCAAGGGATTTAACGGTGGAGAACAGTGCTGGACCAGAGAAGCACCAAGCAGTTGCTATAAGAGTAAATGCAGACTTAATAGCAATGTTCAGGTGCAGCATCTACGGTTTCCAAGACACGTTATATGTTCACTCATTTCGACAATTTTATCGAGAATGTGACGTATACGGGACCATAGATTACATATTTGGCAACGCTGCGGTGGTCTTCCAGGCAAGTAACATCGTGTCGAGAATGCCAATGCCAGGCCAATTCACAGTCATTACAGCTCAATCCAGGGACACCCCAGATGAAGAAACTGGAATTTCAATGCAGAATTGTTCAATTCTGGCTACAGATGATTTGTACTCGAATTCCAGCAGTGTTAAAAGCTACCTGGGAAGGCCCTGGAGGGAGTACTCTAGGACAGTCTTTCTTGAGTCCTACATTGATGATTTTATTGATCCAACGGGGTGGACTGAGTGGCCTGGTGATCAAGGCTTGGACACACTCTATTATGGTGAGTACAACAATTACGGGCCCGGGTCTACAACTGAAAAACGTGTTACTTGGCCTGGTTATCATGTAATGGACTATGATGCCGCGTACAATTTCACGGTATCAGAGCTCATTACTGGTGAAGAATGGCTAGACTCCACCGCATTTCCTTATGATGATGGGATCTAATCACATTTAGATATGTCACATATATCTTCTGCGAAAAAATGTTCTTAAATGTGAATGTATCTAAGGTTTAAACTTGGCTTAAATGAAAATATATGAGACAGCATCTTGTTTTGGTCAGCTTATTAGTATCATTAATATAGATCATTATGAGGAACAGAAAAACAAAAAAAAGGCAAACGATGTGGTGTTCTATTTCAGAAGTTCAACTGGTATTTTTGGTCGGTAGGTGCTTAGGAGTATTCATTGACTAGTGTTCTGATAATTCAGCTAGTTATAGCTAGTCATGTACATGACAAGCCTTTGTGTCTTTTTCTGATTAAAAACAAGTCGAGTTTTTGTCTTTTCACCTACTTTTAAGATCTTATTTTGTGGGGACCGATAGGGTTGCTACTTGCTAGGATTGCCATGTGAGTGTGGTAACTGATCAATTTTGAGCGTAAAGGGTGTCATTTTGCAGTATTTTCAAAGTAGAAATGCGCTTAGACATGTCTTGTAGTACGGTCACTGCACGTAATTCCTACACTGCACGTTTAACTTGTCCTGCATCATCTGGTATTAGTTTTGGGCGATGATTTTTCTAAGCTCGACTTCGATTCAAACTGTGAAAACGAAGCAATAGTATTTAATAATGAATTACCCCACAAAAAAATACATGTGGTAATATTTTAAATGCATCACTAAAGGTAACATACAGTGACAATATATTTTTATTCATCAGTATTTAGAAACAAAATTTTATGTGAAATTATCTACCACATATTTTGGTTCAATTAAGATTTTTTTTTTTTAAATGTCGCAATTAGTTTAAAAAGTTGATAATTTGTGTAATATAGTTAGTCAAAAAATTAACTTAGAAAAAATGAATTAATTTATTTTGTGACTCATAGAAATTAGATTCTAACAAAAGATAATGAAAGTTTTTCATTAAAGTCCCTATTTTTTCAGAAATATCATATTTTTAAAATTCATTCTCATATAGCAACTTTTAGTCTCTCATTGTCTTTAAAATACATTTAGTTCCTCTATTAGTCAATTGTTAGTCAAAATTGATGAGATTAGGGTTTTTTTTTTTATTGGTGGAAGAGGGAGAATTAAATTCATAGAAAACTACCTACATATTCAACAAAAATAATATTTGAACTCTTGATCTTTTAGGATTAAGGAAGTATTTAACTATTTCTACTAAGAGCGGTGTACAACAAGATTAAGGGTTTTCTGGACTCAAACCATTACAATCTTAAAAAATGACACTTTGTCAGACTTTTGAATATATGAAATAAAGCCACTTTTGAATAAATGTTATATTGATCATTTTTATTAGGAAATTAGTAAAACAAGTGTTCCTTGAATTGAAATAATGAAAAATTAATTAAAATTTAGATATTAATAAAATCCGATCAAAAGATCAAGATATACTCAGAAAATTTTTTAAAATTATGAATTATATTTTAATTATGTATATTTATAATTAAAAATATTTAAAATATATATTCAACAATATTTTATTATAATTGTAATACCCAAGCCTAGAATAAACCCAGGCCCGAATCCAAACTAAGCCCACTCAGTCCAAATGCAAAACGAAAATGAATGAACACGGCAAAACAGATGTTGTGTGGGCGGTTGTGGCAGCCCCGTGGAGCCGATATAAAAGGAAACGGAGAAGTGACAGAAACAGAAAATTGAGAAGAAAAGAAGGTAGATACAATAAAGGCAGAAAAAAGAGGAAAAAAAATTCCACCCATGAAACAATACAATAATACAGTATGCAATCGAAGCTTATGAATTAATATATCATAAAAAGGACTATAACCACATTTTACAATGAAATTCGCACAGTTAAACTTAAGAATATGAGATCTTATCAAAACAAAAAACAAGAGATTCACCCATGTTGTTAGGTCACCAATGGATTAAGAATCTATTAAATCCTGTTGATTACTTTTTCATTAGTCAATTATATTGTTATTTGGATGAAAAATTAATTCGAGTTGATGTAGCTAGGTTTGAGAGAGGGAGAACGGTGAAAAAATAGTAAGAGAGAAAGTATTGCAAAAGGAAAACGATAAGAGAGTTTAAAGATATTTTAGATAATTTTTTGTTATTTTTTAAATAGAATATTAGTTGGTTAAAATTGTAAATATGTTTTAAAACTTTGTGGGCTAGATTTGACAATTTTCATTAAAAAGTTTTATATGAGGTTTATTGAACTTTATATTCTTTGTATCTTTTTTTATATCAAGTCTATTACGCTTTGATAAATCTTTCTTAACAATTTTCATTGTAGTGATAAGTTCCACTAAAATGAGTGGTAATAATTAGTAGTTCTAAAAAAAATTAGAACCATCCTTATTACTATGCATATGAATATATGTTCACGAGATGAGATTTTATATTTGTCAATAAGTAATTAACAAAAGTAAAACCTAAAATCACTATAAATAGCGTACGTTTAAAATATATATATAGTGTAATTTTGGATGGCTATGATAATGCCGTTTTAATTGTAATGTCCTGGCACATGCCTTTATCCTTAAATCCATTATCCAATTCTTGGAAACTAATAATATATTTACTACACAATAGCCGGACTTAGATTAAAGATGAAACACGACCGCAGCAAAAAACACGGTTCGTCTCGTCCATGTCTTTAGTAATCCAAAATCATTTGACAATAAGTCTTCGAAGACATAAAATTAAATAAAATAAAATGGTTCTAACATATTCAGTTAGTTTAGTTTAGCTGTGTGGACATAACAGTGATGTCAATTTGAAGACCAATTAGTGAACCAAAGGAGTCGCTGGAAAATCGGTGTACAAAATATTAATTTGTCACTCATTTAGCTTAAATTTCTGACTAAAATTTGAACATATGACCTGAAAATTCTCCCGTACGTTTCTCATTTTTTGTGATTTGAAGGAGTAACAAGACAGTAACCTTGAATACCAAAAGAAATAAACAGAAGTGGAGACTGCCACAAAAAAGATCCCTACTGGTTTCTCTGTCCTTCTCTCTCTGCCTTAACTTGCAGGGTAAGGCAGAGAGAATTCTGCCGGATCAGGTCATCATAGAAAGTGTATTTTCTCATCAGCGCTAAAAATGGCATTTCAGGATTTTGACCACATCCAAGAACGCCGTAGGATGGAACGGGAACGGAAGTTCCGGAAGAGGGTGACCATCGGTGCTATTTCGGCTTTTGTTCTTGTTGTCCTGGTAGCTGGTGGAGTTTTTGCTGCCGTTAGTATCCCCAAGAAACCCGAAGAACATAAACCGTCTGAGAAACCAAAGGAGGTTTCAAAGGCAGCAAAAGTCATAGCAACGATGTGTAACGTGACGGATTACAAGAGTGCATGCAATGAAACCCTATCAAAGGGAGTGCAAAAGAACCCCAACACTATCGAACCCAAAGATTTTCTCAAGTATGCAATGACAGCCGCCTCCGCGCAGGTTGACAAGGCGACAGAAAATCTCAAAGGAATGAAATTCAAAGACAAAAAGGAGCAAGAAGCCAGGGAGTATTGCAAGGTACTCGCAGGCCGGGCCAAAGACGAGTACAAAAGATCTCTTGATGATATGGTACTTCAACAGAATTTCGGATTAAGAAACCTGACAGCCAGGTCTAGTGACCTGAAGTGTTGGCTTAGTGCAGTGATTTCTTATGGAGAGATGTGTGCTGATGCCTTCCCTGAGGGACAAACAAGGTCTGAAATGGAAAAGGCCTGGAATGTGACCAAACATTTAACAGACAATGCCCTTGCCCTAATACAACAATTCACATCTTATGTTTCTTCGTTGGATAACAGTAAGCAGTCCGGTCGCCGCCTTCTGCAAGAAACATATGGCCATTCTCTGGACGAGCACGAAGCTATCCATCTAGATGAAACCAACGGTCATTCAGTGGATGAGTATGTATCTCCCGACTGGATGCTCCAAAATCAGGGCCCTAGTCGCCGCCTTCTAGAAGAATCAGATGGCCATTCTGTGGACGAGAATGCACCTACTGATCCTGTAAAGGAAATCAGTGGTCATTCTGTGGACCTGGAAGGATTTCCCGTCTGGATGAGCCAAGGTGATAGAAGGTTGTTAGGGCAGACTGGCCGTTCTAACAGGCCTACACCTGATATCACCGTCGCCAAAGATGGCAGCGGAAACTATAAAACTATCTCTGAAGCTATCAAAGCCGTCCCCAAAAAAAATGATAAAAGGTACGAGTCTTTAATTTTAAAACATTTTTGTTTCTCTTGGTTTCGCTTATCAAAATTTGATGCATTATATTGAATTCACTTTCTCTATCTTGATATAGTTGTTGGATTCTACCTGATTAAGTTGAAAGATTTCTTAATTACTGTTGTTTAGGAGTTTTTGTAAAATCAAATTTTACTCACATATGAGTTAACGGAGAGCGAGTTTTGATTTCTGTTCAAGTATTTTAATGTTTACATAGTTATATTTTCGTCAAGTTTAAATTGATGTTATTAATAATTCATATTTTCTAAATATGCAGGTATGTCATCTATGTTAAAGAAGGAGTATATGACGAGCAGGTGGTAATACCGTATGGAATGTGGAATCTTACAATGTATGGGGATGGATCACAAAAGACCCTTATCACCGGGAACAAAGGAATTAAGGATGGATATTTGTTGCACCAAACTCCATCAATACGTATGTTAGACAATTTACATTTGAAACTTTGAATTTACCTTACTCTTAAGCATGCACAACTGGCTGCAGTACTGTTTAACATACTCCTTGAAGCAATTGAAAGATTATAATTAAATTTTAAATCAACTTTAAATGGTCATCTGCAAGCCCACTCTAGTAAAAATATGTTTAGCGACAAGTATATGATAATTTATTTATGAGAAAGCATTTTTAGTGATTTTCTATTCATCTGAATCATTTTTTTCTTGGATTTTATTCAGATTTTTGCTAAACAAAAACAATGTTAATTTTTTTTTTTTTCCTTAAACTCCCCGAAACACTTTTATTTATATTCAATCCAACATTTTAAAAATAAATGTAAAACGCTTTTAACCATACAAATCGCTCTAATCTCACAGTAAAATTGTGGCAAAACTATAGCTAGGAGTTACTTGACTGCAAAAGTTAGGGAACGATAGTACTAGTTTTATTTCTGTTAACAAATAAGTGTTTTCCTAGTATACAAGATTTATAGTCATGCTTACCACGAATTGTTGGTAGAATTCATATCCCTATTACATTTTAAATTTTATTTTCAGGCTTAATGGACTTTAGTTTATGTTTGGTTTCTTTATTTCATTGAAATTTGATTATTGGCATATTGAATTTATATAAGAAATTTTATTATTAGATTATAACAAATATTTTGGTGATCTATTCCTGGAAAGTAGAAACCTTAGGGACTTTTGTGCATTTCTGAAACACTAGGGATGAATTTGACATCGTGCCTTGCCACAAGAGACTTTTGGTAATTGAACCTAAATATATTTTCCTTTGTTGTTCATTTGGCAGAGATTTTTGGGCACGGATTCATGGCACAATCCATGGGATTCAGAAACACAGCAGGTTCGTCAAAGCATCAGGCAGTTGCTGCTCAGGTCCAAGCCGACTGTGTGGTTTTTGTGAACTGCCGCTTTGAAGGGTATCAAGGCACATTGTGGGCAGCAACTCATCGTCAATTCTACAAAAAATGTATGATCATTGGGACAGTGGATTTCATATTTGGTGATGCAGCAGCGCTTTTCCAGAACTGCGTGTTACAAGTTAGAAAACCAGATTCGGAACAGCACAACGTTATCACAGCCAGCGGAAGAGTAGAAACTCATCAGGCCACAGGAATTGTGATACAAAACTGTAAAATTGTGGCCGACCAGTCTCTTCAAGGTTCTAAGAACAGTGTCAAGACTTACCTTTCCAGGCCCTGGAAAGACCAAGGAAGATTCATTATCATGGAATCACAAATCGAAGATATCATTGCACCTGAAGGATATGCACCTTACAGAGGAAACAAAGGAATCGACAGTGTGTTCTTTGCAGAGTATAACAACAAAGGACCAGGAGCCAGTACTGGTCAAAGAGTGAAGTGGCCTGGTGTAAAGATGGTTCAAAATAAGAATAATATCTGGTATTTCACAGCAAAGCCTTTTATTCAAGGAGATTGGATCACCAAGTTAGGTATTGAAGTTCACTTTGGCTTCTACTCTAATTAATTAATTAACGGTTTCTTTTAATTTCTTAAATTTTACTAGATGTATTTACTGTCAGAAGAGAGTCTCATTGAAAATTCAATTAATGTCAGAAAGATGATTGTCATTTTTTTTCCCTAACTTGCTTTAATTTACTAATTTATTGGAGAATTATTTGTTTTTATCTACATACATACACATTCATATGTTTGTAAAATGATGTTGTTGTTTTTTTAAATATATATAGTTTGAAACTAAATTCAGAAGAAAAAATTGTATCCTACTTGTATATGTTATAAAATTAGGACATAAATTATCTTCTAAAAAAATTTCAACATCTTTTAAAATATATTTCTATGTATGTGCAAATTAAACTGCCAAGTAAAGCTCACATTTTCTTAAAGTATGAATTATTAGCATGCACCTCAGTTTTCAAGTTTACACTAAGGAGTCCCACTATACACAATAGATGCGTATATATATGTGAGACACTATGCACCAGTTATAAGCGTGTACGTCCAAGCGTGAAGCATGTATGTCCAAGTGTAAGTGTGTGTATGTGAGGAATGCTCTTCCTAATAATCATTTACTGTTAGTTTTTCTTTTAGAAAATTAGCAAGTGATCACATTATACAAATCCTTGAAACTCAAATAAAGAATGAGCCCAATCCAAGTTGTACATATTCTAAGACATTACCTTCTTGTCATTTAAAATGTGTACATGGATCATGGAACTGTTATATAAATAACAATATTGCCGGCCAGCCATTTCAAGAAGAGACTCTGGAAGTGCACATGATTTTTGGACCAATTAATCTTATTCTAAGACATTACCTTCTTGTCATTTAAAATGACGTGTACATAGTTCCAGACCAGATTGATGTACTAAGCCAGATCAAGGAAACATGACATGTAAAATATAGACAACTTCAATACTGTATACATGCATGAATTGTTGAATACCCAAATTGTTTTCTTATATCTTGTATTTATCAAAACCTCAATCGATTAACTATCTTCAAACAAAGTAATTTCAATTCTAAATCATTTTATAGAGGAGAAGATGACAATGGTTTTAAAACTAATATGAAGCAGCAGGTGATGGCCCACTCAAAGAAGTTGTAAAATACATATTGGATCCTAATAAATTGTCCCTTTCAGAAAATTAACACTACGTGCTACCAGCTAGATTTAAAAATCCTCGTAAAAAAATATATATTGTCAAGTAAACCTTGAAAAATTCAAATTTAATCAGGTTTAAATTCGAGGTAACCTTATATAGAGTGCCATTAGTTCATGCCCCAAAATTTTTCTTTTTTCTTTGACACTGTAAAACTATTATCATATGTATAAATTGTCTTAGAGATCAGAAAAGCAATTTGGTTGTGGACATAACGACTAGTGTACCTAGCTATGGATGCAATTAACTCTTTCGAGAGTTACACCAAAGCTAACGCGCTTAAAGACCAAGCATATCGGAGAAGAACCCACAAGCGTCTGATCATCATCACTCTTTCCATCATCTTCTTGATCATGATCCTCATTGGAGCAGTAGTTGGAACCCTGGTGCCAATGAAGACGACCAAGTCCAAAGAGCATATTCCTTCGCCAACCTACACATCATCATCGGAGTCCATCAACGCCATCTGCAATGTAACTTTATATCCTGCGTCATGCAAATACAGCATAGCATCTCTTGAGAGCTCTTTGAACAATACGGATCCGAACCCAATCCCAGAAGAGCTGTTTAAGCTATCCATGCAAGTTGCACTCAATGAGCTCATGAGTCTCTCTTCATTGCCTAAAAAGCTCATTTCCTCCTCTAGCGATTATAGTAACATAAATAATGATCCAATAGTGCAAGAAGCATTACGTGAATGTGAAGTCCTCATTGAGGACGCCGTTCATCATGTCAATCAATCCATCACGTCCATGCAAGTGGGTCCTACTACGTCCATGATCAACGACATCAGGACGTGGCTGAGCACGGCCATCAGTGATCAAATTACATGCTTAGAAGGGATTGCGGAGGCCGTGAACTACACGATTTTCACCGAAGAGATGAGATATGATATGCGCAACTCCACCGAGTTCACCAGTAACAGCCTGGCAATAGCATCCAATATAATGACCTTCCTGTCTCACTTCCAAATCTCGGTTCATCGAAAGTTATTAATGGTTGATGATGATTGTAAACATTGCCCTGATGATTATTTTCCAGGATGGATCCGTAATGGGTACCGGAGGCCACTTCAGGAGGAGAATCCAAGACCTGATCTAACGATGGCCAAGGATGGTAGTGGAGGTTTTGTAAGCATAAATGAGGCAATTAAATTGATTCTAAGAAAAAGTCAAGGTTTATTATCTATGTGAAGGAAGGATTGTACGTGGAGAATGTGATTGCTGATAAGGATTATTGGAATGTGATGATTTATGTTGATGGAATGGACAAGACCATTGTTTCCGGCAGCTTGAATAAAGTGGATGGCGTGCACCCCATTCCTCTCCGACAGCCAAAGATATATCCGTTCTACAACTATTTGTGGAAATAGTGTCATTTTATTATTTACACATATTTTAATAAGAGTTATTATCATGTTCAATCTGACCACTAGTAAAACGGTCATTTCCTCTCTATTGATTTGAAAAGCATCATTTTATCCATTCTTTTTTTTAATTAATACTATTTTAATGAATTTTTTTATTATTTTAAAACCATCAAGAAAAAAAATAATGATTTATCAGTCATAAAAAAATAGTGATAATAACTCTTTTAATCAGTATATCAATTAATTATTTGTATGTCATGATATCATTTTAAAAGCACTTAAATTTATGAATGATTTAATAATTTCATGTCATAATTTAGATGTTCTTGTTGTCATGTACCTAGTACTCAAATTTATAAATAAATTAAGTCATCAAGTATTAGATTTCGTCATTACTATTATTAAAATAGTTTTAACATGTGTCCCAAAAAGACACATGAATAGCATAAAACTCTATTAAATAATTGATATTTATTCTTTTAATATATTAATACATAGCTTTTTGTGTATTGAAAAACAAATATAATTTTTTTGTTCAAATCTTTAAATCTAGAAACACATGTTAGCATATTATTATTATTACACTAGATAAACTCCTTCCAATTAATATGATCGCCCAACACAAGTTCTTGACGACAAATCTTACTGATTTTTTTTTTTTTTTTTATTTAAGAAAGAAATCTTACTAATTAAACCTAGCTACACTTTGCATTGGAGTTAAATTGACGAGATTATAGTTTTGTTCATATTTTCCTAAAATGGCTTAGTTTGAAAATTATGTACACAGTTGCTACGGGGAGAGTATCACTGCAAGAGACATGGGGATTCAGATATCAGACACACAGCGGGTCTAAAGAAACACCAAGCAGTAGCTTTACGTTCTTCTTCAGACAAGTCAGTGTTCTACGTATGCTCTTTCGATACCTACTAAAACACACTCTACAGTTAAAGTATCTCCAATACTTTTACAAATTATAAAAAAATTACATATCACATAAGATAAATAGACATTCAGTTAAAATAAATTTATTAAATGTAATTATTAAAAATAAAAAAATGAAAGTATTAAATGTAAAAATATGAAAACATTATAGAACAATTTTTAATTTGATTATTTATTGGATAATATTTATGTTATGTAAAAAATCAATCTTTAGACATGATTTAAAAAAAAATAAAATGATGAGAGTGTTAGAGATCCTCTCACTCTAATCACTAGTTTAATCGCGATGTCAAATCACTGGAACCATTTGGAAACGCAGCTGTTGTTTTGCAGAACGGTGTGATCCAACCGAGGCCGCCCATGCCCAACCAATTCAACGCAATTACGGCCCAATGCAAGAGCGACCCAAATTAGAACTCGAGTATCTCAATCCAACGCTGTGAGATTACCCCTTTCGACAATCTGCCGGCTACCACATACCTTGGTAGGCCCTAGAAGGATTATGCCTTCACTATTTTTATGCGATCGGATATTGAAGGGTTTGTGGACCTCAGTGGATGGACCCAATGGACTGCTGGTATTGACCTACCAAGCCCCATATTGATGCAGAGTATAAAAATGTTGGGCTTCGGTTGGAAATTAGAGAGCGTGTTAAATGGGCTGGTGTTAGGCCGAATATAACGTTCGAGCAGGCAGCAAAATGTGGAGCCTTTCCTCTGAAAATATTGATTTAGGGTTTGAAGAAAAAGAAAGAATTCAAAACAGAGAATTGAGACTTCAAAGCATCACGAAAATCCGTTCATTCAAGTTGTGTTTTACTAAAGCACGAGTCCTTATATACTTGGCTCCTCAACACTTGACCACTTGACTCTTAGTTACTAACTAACACACTTAGTTGGCACACAATCATTGGTTCATCCTTCTAGGTGGCAGCTTCCTATTAGTGCTGACTTGGCGATCCATGTGATACTAATTGACTGGCAGATATTTAGAATTGATTTCAGCTTCCTTTACAATTCTTTCAGTTTGCCTTATAGTTGGCAATGCTGTCTTAACACTCCCTCTCAAACTTGACTGATGTTGATTTAACTCAACAAGTTTGAACCTTGTCTTTGAGTGATCATAAACTGCAGACTTCGAAGATTCGGTAGCATTATTATCAGCATTGTCAACACTCCCCCTCAAACAGAACTGATTATGATCAATTACTAGTTTGGTAGCCAAGAGCTAAAATCGAGAGATAGGCAGAGATTGGGTAAAAATATCTGCTGTTGAGCAAAGGATAGAGCATACTGGACTGCTAACTTACGTTAAGCAATTAAATCTCTGATCAAGTGGATGTCGATTTCAATATGCTTTGTCCGTCGATGAAAAACAGGATTGTGAGCGAGAAGGTTGGCACTTACACTGTCACACCATAAGACTGGCGTGGAGGCAAAAGGAAGCTACAATTTTTTAAACAATGATTGAATCCAGATGATATCAGTGGCTGTAGAAGCAGTGAACCTATATTCGGCTTCTGCACTAGGCCGATCAACCACTCGCTACTTTTTGGAGGACCAAGTAATTAAATTGCCATTGAGGTAAAGACAAAAACCAGCTGTGGGTGACGGTCATCGGGGTTACTTGCCCAATCTACATCAACAAATCCTTCCAAAATAAGAGATTGAGCAGGTGTAAAACTCAAGCCAAGTGTGAGAGTTCATTTGATGTACCTGAGCACCCTCTTGACTGCCTGCCAATGCACTTGAGTGGATGCAAAAAGGAATTGACTAAGGCGATAAGAGATATCAGGGCGAGTAAGGGTGACGTACTGAAGTGCCCCGACAGTGCTTCTGTATATCGTAGGATCTGAGAAGATGCACCATCTGAAATAGAGAGTCGAGAACCAGAAGAAAGTAGAGTAAGACAAGGTTTGGAGTTTGCCATGTTGGTTCTATTTAGAAGATCCCAAGCACACTTCGTTTGAGTCAAGGTAAGACCAGATGATGTGCGATGAGCTTCCAAGCCCAGAAAATAATTAAATCACCCAATGTCTTTAAAGAGAACTGATTATCAAGATCAGTGATAAGCTGCTGAATAAGAGTTTTGTCGTTGCCTGTTACTAGTATATCATCCACATAAACTAGTATGAGGATAAGACAAGTTGAAGACTTGTAGAAAACAAAGAAGTGTCAGCCGCTGAGTTAGTGAAAACCCATTTAACCAACGCATCTTTAAGTTTGACATACCGGGCTCGGGGAACCTGTTTCAAGCCGTACAATGACTTGTGTAAACGACAAGTGGGATGAGAAGAACAAACAAGTCCTTCGGGCTGATCCATATAGACCACTTGTTGCAGTTCACCATTCAATAATGCATTGTTCAGATCAAGTTGTTCAACAAGCCAGTTATTGGAGACAGCAAGAGTGAGCACAATTCGAATAGTAGATGACTTCTTTACTGGGCTAAAAGTCTCAGCAAAATCAAGACTTGGGGTTGATGAAGCCATAGCCACCAAACGGGTTTTAACCAAAACTAACCTTTTTTTGATGACCTAATTGAAAAATAACTTTTTTTGTGTAAATCATTACAGATTGACTTTTTTTGGACAAGAATACCCTTGATTACTCTATCAATTACCACTAACTCACCTCTGTTGTCTGTCACGTTCACCAATCTTGTCACTCTCTCTACCAAACATTTCTCTCTTGTTCTCTCTCTAGGACTCCTACCTTACCGTCACACCTCCACCCACCACCGACCAAACCCACCAAAATACATTGGAAACTCGACCCACCCATCAATCTTCCTCTCTCACTGTCGATTCTCAACCATCGGAGATATGCCAGCCTTTCTCCACCACAATGCTGTCGACGGTGGTTCACCGGCAGGTGAGGTCTTCCTCTTCTCTTTTCTTCTTCATCTTATTTTGTTCTTATACTATAATGTTTTGCTTTTATGGGGTTGTGTCATGACTTTTTCTGTTTTGCTTTTCTGTGTTTGTGTTTCTTTGCTTTTATTTGTTGTGATATTTTTTTATTTTAGTTTAGTGAAGGAATCAATGAGAGTGGTTTTGGCTTTCTGGGTTGTGTATTGTGTGTTTTCTATTTGCACGACCAATTTGGAGTTTTTGATTGCATTAGCGGTTCGGTTGGTCAAGGAATCAGTAGTGACTGGAATTGAAATAGATTATGTTAACATTTCAGCATTGCCTATGCTCAACACTGATCTTGTGGTCAATGGAACTTATCCACCTGCTATGGGAGCCTTCCGGCAGAAGATTTGTGAAGCTGATTGCTATCACTTTGCTTCCCCTGAGTATAATTACTGTTACAGGTATATCTTTTTGCTTATTTTGTGTTAATATTGAAGTAAAATAGTGTGTTTTGAGTGCTTTTGGATACTTTAAAAACATGAAGAAAAAAAAAGAAGGTATTTGTCGAAATTTGCTTGTTCGGTGTGATCTTTAAGTCTCACTCATGACTTATATTACAGTTTGTTGAGTTGTAGTTTGGCAATTATAAGAAAGAAGAAGAATAAAGAAAATGAGTAGTCTGTAAGTCGTGAGTTAGGACCATAGCCTACAATGGTTTGTCTCTATATATTCATTTTATAGGACCACATAATTGACATGTCTTGTTGCCTTTTTAGCATCTTTTGCATCTATGTGGCTTTAAAGACTCTAAAGTTTGATTTTAGATATGGGATGTAAGAGGGGAATGGTATTATATTATTTAGCATATAAACAGACAAACATTGTTCATAATGTCATCAGTTTTGTTGTTTGTGTTGTGATTTTTGGAACTAATTGGAAGAAATTTTTTTTTTATTAAAGTCTAGATTCAATGTCATAAGGCATGCTTTGCCTTATGAGCATGATTATAACAGACTCAATCAGCTAAAAACCTATCTCAACTCATCCTTATCAAGATAAATCTAACTCCAATGATAAGATTAAGTAACAATTACTTAATCTCCTTATTACTAGGAAGTTCAATCAAGTCACGACACAACCCCATAAAAGCAAAACATTGCAGTGCCTTCCTCTTATTTTGTTCTTATTTTGGTGGAGTTAAGAGAGTTGTTTGTATTGATTGTGTTGTTGCCTTTATTGTCAATAGCTGAGAAAATATATGTTGGTTTTTTCTGCAAAGCTATTGAGGAAGCATGTTCACCTTGATGAAGGAGAATAAATTTTTATCTGCTAAACAGCCCTTTATAACTGCCAATCCAGACATAAACACTGTATATACACTCTTATGTGCAATATTAGCTATTTTTCTAATTTTATATCCTCAATTGGTTGGTTTTTTGTTTCAATGTTTGATACTATCTCAAATTTTAATACTTGTTTTTAATATGCACTTATTGTCAAACAAGAAGCTGCATGGTCTAACCCTATAATTCTTTTTAGGTTAAGTTGTGTGATGATGATGATTTCATTGTGCTAGCATGTGATGGAATCTGGTATGCATGTTGTGCCTTCCCTTTTAAGGTCAAAGTGAAAGATAATTGTATTTGCTATGTCATAATATTTTCATTGCTATGAGAAACATGAAAAATGATGCAACTTGCCTGATTAACAACAAAATAAGATAAACTGAAGTTTGTGGTCACATATTGTTAAAATACTTAAATAGTATTGATATGTTAATATGGTGAGTTGCATCATTAATATTCTGTGATCGAATTTCAGTATTGAATTTGTGGATGATTGTTTTCTGTTAATTTTTTAGGGATTGCATGTCCAGCCAGCATTTAGTGGATTTTGTTCATGCAGTTGTACAGTGATTGGTTACCTTAGTCAGGTTCAGAACCATTTTAAATGAAAATATCTTTATATTACATGCTTACTGAAAAATTATTTTGCAGGGGGATGAAATGAAGGGACTTATTATTGCGTCGCTATTGGAGAAGAGATGATGACGACACATATGGTATTAATGTTATTAAAGACATGTCCATCATAAAGCTTTGCAGCTGTTGTTTGCTTACTGGCATTCTCTGTTTGGTTTGTGACAATGTGTTATGTCATTTCCCTCAAACATCAAATAATCTTTTAACCAGCTTACCAGAAGATCTCGCAAACTGTTCAAAATTAACCAAACTAGATTTGGAGGTACTACTGAGATCTCTTCTAATATATTTCTACCTCCTGACTACTTAAAATTTTCTCTTCATTTTATTGCTAGCCAATAGTGATTTATGTACTTGGACTCAAAATGGAAACTATCTTTAAATAAAAATTAAAAGATCTTTCTATCTGATGTAGGGGAACAAGCTAACAAGTTTTTCTGAGAATTTGATTGCGTCATGGACCATGCTGACAGAATTCAATGCATGTAATTTTCTGCAGTACTTAAACATGTGTTATATGATATAATTAATCTCTAGTTCCTATATTGAGATCAAGAAAAATTTGGAAATTGTTGCAATCTGTGCAGCAAAAACAAGCTTGGTCACATGAGATCACTACAAACGCACTTTTAATGCAAGTGAAGAAACAAACAAAAGCTTGCATCTTCTTGTAAAAACAATAAACACACACGCACATAACATTCTCTCTGGATTTTTCGCTTCTCTCCTCTCCCAAAACCAGAACCAACAATGGTTATCGAAGTAAGTGGTCTTCCTTCAAAAGGGTTTTTTTCTGATTTCAATTTCATGCTCACTTCACTTGTCAGAATTGTTCCTTTATCAACTTGTCAAATTTTGTAAAAATGTGAACTTTGCAGGCTACAATGATCTATATTAACAACTCCAAGTAGATTCGAAGCTCAAGCAGAGGCTGTCAATCTCATTTGTGGTGCCAAAACACAGGTTTTCTTGTTTACTATTTTTACGTGAGTTTGAAGTGATTGGTAGTTATGTTGAATTGTGTGTAAAGTTGGGTTCTTTGGATTGAGTTTGTGTGTTTGTGAGTTTGTTTTGATAGTGTTTGGTTTAAAGTTGGTTGCTTTTGGACTTTCTTGATATGTTGTTTTAGGGTTTTAGTTGATGGTGAGGGTGTTATGGGTATTGAATGAGTGAATGTGTGTTTGTTTATGTGTGGAACAGTTGAATCTGGAGAATACAATGGGAGTTATGACAATGGCAGGGAACGGGGTTCGTGTTTTGGTCACGCCTACTAGTGATCTTGGCAAGATCTTGACTTGCATGCACGGTGAGTTGTTTTAAACTTGTTTTTTTGGCTTCAATTTCTTTGTTGAAGATTGAAGCTAGTTTATGGTTATTGACAATAAATATGTGTGGATGGGAGATATGGAGAAATGTGTGCCTTTATGTTTTATTGTATGCAAATGGTGTTGAAACGAAAATTCAAAGGGATTAAAGAAGTGGTATATGCTGGCTGTACAGCTGTCTGAGTTTGGGTTGAGAAAATGTTGTCTAGATGTTGGAAATTGTATCTTTTCTCTTTAGACGTGATTTCAAATATGTATAGGATAGTTTTTTGATATTTTGAAGTTTTTTGACCTTTTGAGGGATGGGGCTGTTTATGGTTTTCTTCCAACTTATTTGGAAATGGGTTTTTGGTCTTATTATTTCGTATGCGTTTTGGATGGTAGTTGGATACTTTTGTGTATGTGTTGGGGGCTGGTTGGTTTAACTCATTGCTTATTGTACTATATTATGAATTGGTAAATAGTGTTATTTATGTGCCATAAATTATTGGTATTCTCAACAATATTGTTGAGTTATCTGAAATGGTTTGCTTCTCCAATGTTGTAGGATTGCTAACATCAAAGGTTTGCTTCTCCAATGTTGTCCATGCACAAGTCCATTTAATGGTTTTTGGTTATGCTAGCTTTAAAATGAATTATTACTGATATGAAGCAGCTTGTTATTTCTATGCCATATGAAAATATTAAATAATTATTCATGATCTTAAATAGGTTTTCTTTGAAGGTGAGTGTATGTGCTCACATATTTCTTAAATGATTGTCTGATCATCTCTTCTATGTTTTGCTTTTATAATTTAATTTATCTAGAGTCGTTTTGGTTGTTCCTATAGGGGTCTTGCTGGGGAAAAGTGTTCTCATTCCTTGGCTTCTGAACCTTATCAAGTTGAAGTCAAGATCACACCAGAGACTATTATTTGACATTCAAAGCCAACATCACTTAGCTCTATTGAGAGTTCTGAAAGGGGTATACTTGAATGTATCTAGTAGGGCTCAAAGCATCGACTTATGTGATTACTTGATCAATTTGCTTCCCACTAGCGCAACTTGGAATCACTTATCCGCTACAACATGAGACTCTATTTATTCATTCATATTTTTTTGCTGATGCCCAAATTCATTTGTACTATGAACTTGAAATTTCTTAATAATTTGGTTTAAGAACTTTGACAAGAATCTAAATTGTAGGATTACTAACATCAAAGGTTAAGTATGATCAAGTTCGAAGGGGTATTTCATCTGATCATTTTTTTTTCTTTTTTTTTTTTCGTAATGTGAACTAAGAAATTACCTCCTTGGTTTGTTTGAATGAGTATGTGAATGACATGTTACAGTGGTGCAATTGTATCCTCTATTCTTGTATTGAATAGATCTTGCTTGAATTGAAGTTTTCATCCTTTTTGGGTGTATTATTGTTTGAAAAAGTGAAGAACCTTTATTATATAATTTACTATTGTTGTTGTCTTAGAAGCTCATGATTCATGAATAGTAAATGATAACTATATAAAGAACAATTATTAACTTGTTGGATAAAAGTTTCCATATCAATAAGTATAGAAAATCTCAATAGAATCAAAATAAATAAGTAAGCTAAATATCAACATTAAGATAATCTCCAAATCAACTGAATTAATGAGCACTCCATCATCTTCCCTGTTGACATCATTGGTTTTCAGATCTTTCCAATTAATTTAAGAGGTGCTTTGAATTAGTTGTTGCAACCTGGGTACTCCCAATCGAAAGGGTTTTAATATTATCAAAGAATTATTAGAAGTACAAAAAAGAATACTCAATTCCAAACCTAGGAACATAATTTGCAACCTCTGAGTTAGGAATCCTAACCCAAAGTCGAGAACCTTCCAAAACTCAGGGATAGGATTCCCAACTTCCAAGTTGGGAATAGGATTCCAAACTCGGAGGGTGAGAATGGGTTAGGATTTCCCGACCTTAGGGTTGGGCCTCCCAACTAGTGGGTTGGGATCCCCAACCCAGAGTCAAGAACCTTCCCAAACTCAGGGATAGGATTCCCAACCACCGGGTTGAGATTCCCAACTTCCGAGTTAAGAATGGGATTCTAAACTCGAAAGGTGGGAATGGGTTGGGATGCCCAACTCAGAGGTTGGGAGTTCCAACAAAAGGGGTTGGGAAGGTTCCTAACCCCTAGGTTGGGATTTCAAACCTAGGGTAGGAATCCCAACCTAAGGGTTGGGAATCCTAACATATCTGTTAAGATTTCCAACCCTGAGATTGGGTTATTTTTCGATTTTGGACTGTATCTAAGGTGAATTCCCAATCCGGAAGTTGGATCCTAACATTTAGGTTGGGATTCCCAACTTCTGGGTTAGGAATCCACCCTAGATATCGTCGAAAGTCGAAAAATAACCCGAAGACCGGGTTAGGAATCTCAACCTACAGGTTGAGAATCCAAACTTCTGGGTTGGGAATCTTAACAAAAAGGTTGTGATTCTTAACACGGAAGTAGGGAAACCCAACTTCTGGGTTGAAAATCTCAACCGAAACACAAATTTCAGTACAAAGTCAACATTCTCCATAGAAAGACTCCAAACATATGCCATCAAACTTAGCAATACTTGTCCATTCTGCAAATTCCATCATTCAAATGACATTCATCTCCAAACATTCAATAAACAATAAATTCATAATAGTTAAAACTAAAAATCAAAGCTTTCAAACTTGACAATCCTCGATATGTCAAATCGGTCCTTCCCAAAAAAGCAGTCTAAACAAGCTTGAAATCATAAAAATTTAACATCACCACCACCATTCTCTTCATCAAAAACATCATCACTACCATCAAACCCCAATTCTCTTACCATTTTATCCTCATCTTTCCTTCTATGATCAAAGTAATTCTGCTTTACCAGCCTCTCCATCAACTCAATCGGTCATGGCCACGGATAGGCCACCTCTATCTCCTTCCTCCTACCCATTGCCTCTATTCCATCCGAAACCCTTTCTGGGTCTTCTTCTACATCGAAATCCCTATCCAAGTTTTTGAAACTGCCCCCACCTCCATTTGAGTTCTCCTCCCTCCTTGATTTTATCGATTTGCTCGAATACGAAGCTCATGTGAGTAGAGAACGAGGTGGGTTTCGCTTGGGAGTCCAAGGAGGAGGTGGGGTTTGAAGCTGGGAAGTTGGAACTGGAGAAGTGGAGAGAGAGGAGGGCTTGTGGACAGTTGTGTTGTCGACAGAGTCTGAGGACGAAGCTAGGAAGAAGTTTGTGGACGGTTGCCGACGAAGAAGTTGGGAGGATGTCTGGGAGGATGTATTTCAGCTTATATCTCTAATTTCATTAATGATATTTTTGTCCATTCATGCTCTTTTTTGTAGTATCAAACAAGAAAGGTTATTTTTGAGATTGGGCTTTCCAAATGGGTCATTTTTTGCATTTTCCCCTTTGTTTAATTCGAAAAATCCACTTACAGCCCACTACATTCATCCCCTCAGCATATGGAACTAAAGTCCAGGTTTTATTCATTTTCAAGGCTGCAAACTCTATTTCCATAGCTTCTTTCCAAGCTCGAACACTAAGGGCTTCTTATATTGATTTAGGGTTTGAAGAAAAAGGAAGAAATCAAAATATAGAATTAAGACTTCAAAGCTTCACAAAAACTTATTTATTCAAGTTGTGTTCTTACAAGAGCGGGAGTCCTTATATACTTCGCTTCTCAACAATTAACCACTAACGCTTAGTTACTAACTAACACACTTAGTTGGCACACTATCATTGGTTCATCCTTCTAGGTGGCAGCTTCCTATTAGTGCTGACTTTTCAATCCATGTGATACAGTTTGATTGGCTGATATTTAGAATTGATTTCAGCTCCCTTTAGAATTCTTTCAGTTTGCCTTATAGTTGGCAATGCTGTCTTAACATCCTCTAGGGAAGCTAGTGGTTGACCGAGGCCCGTGTGTTATGTGATGGGCGTTTATCATATGAAACATAGAAGAGAAATTCTAAATAACATAAACATAAACCACATATTAATTAATTAATTAATTTCATTCATGTCACTTATAACTCTTTTTTTAGTTAAATTTTGTGAATAAAAAATTTATTTGATGCGAAGGTGTCAATTTTTTTCTTTACGACCTTTCATTATTTGTAATTAACAACTTCACATAAATCATACACTTTAAGAAAATCCTTGTCAAGACTCCATATTGCAGCATTCGGTTATCTAGCTTCCCATTTTTATGTGTCTTACCAATCATGTTCGCATTTTTACCCTGAAACAATTCAAATGGTTTAATTATAATAGCCTAAAATTAAAATAAATTTTAAAAGGGTTTTCTGAGTATCATAGAAATAATCGGATATGAACCCTCTCATAATCATACGTTACTCATGTACATGAGCTTTGAATAATTTAACTAGCTAGACTGAACACTATTGATAAGTTTGAAAATCTAATCTCAATATGTATAATATTTTATGAATTGTGCATCAATCAGACACTTGATGAGAGTTGAAATAAAAACTACAATCAAGAAAAAATCTGTATCCGACATCTGATGAGAGTTGAAATAAAAACTACAATCAAGAAAAAATCTGTATCCAATCGATTAAAACATGTGTCACAATTTTTTTTTGACATATTACAACACATTATGAATACAATTACATTACTAGTAACATTATCAGATCACTAGATCAGACTACTAAAATACAATCCGAAATTGGGAACTTCCATTGGCAGGAGGAAGACTCCCTCGAAGAGGGAGAAGAGGCTCACAAAAGAGGAAAACCAACTACATTTTTTATGGCAAGAGGTGTCGAATCCAATATCAAGCATGGTCACAAGGGTGTAGTCGCCACTGCAGCATCACAGCCAAGAGGCAAATGTGTCACAATTTTGTGTAGTCAATTTGTTTAGCAGGCCATTACCTAGATTCTCTCACTCAATTTTGTTTAATATTATGCCTAGTGCCAATACGTACTAAACACAAAGCTTCATATATATATATATATATATATATATATATATAGATAGTTAACTTATTATAATCTGTTAGCTTCAGATCCCTGTAACGTAAACAAATGTAACAACTAGATGCCCAACAACCAGCAAAATACATGAAGAGATACATCTGTCTTGGCTTAAACTACACACATCGTACGAATAGAAAAATCGATTTCGTTTATAAAAAAAACGAAATGGAACCGACTTTATTTGACTTGCACATCAACCCATATGGTTTCCCGGCCGAACAACAATAAAGCAAAATGCTTTTCACATATAAAAATATCCATCTCCCTCTATATATATAAATGTCACAAAATGCTTCTACATTATATAACACGCACCAAAATGTGTTCCAGTAGAGCTCTAAATGCAATTATGGCTATTTTCTGGTTGACAAGCAGCTCTCTTTCCTTACTGGGTGCATCTATAATGCTATTTCATGATCATCATAAAGAAGAAGATTTGATTTCTAAGGCATGCAATCATACATTGTACATATATTGACATGTGTATATCATCTTTGAGATCAGATCCTCGAAGCTGAACAACATCAGATCTTAGAAGACTCGCTGATATTGCTTTGAATATAAGTATTGTGCATGGAATGGAAACCCTAGCATACATCAAACAATTGAACTGCAACGACGGCAACAATACCGGTGGACATGACCCGGCATCTTACACCTCCGGATGCTTGCGTGACTGCGTAGAGGAATATGAAGATGCTGTTCAAAGTCTTTAAGATTTGGTCCATCAACTACGGATAAGGTATTTTGAGAAGATGAACATAGTGGTGTCGGCTGCGATGACGGATCCTGAGACATGCGAGGACGGCTTTATGGAGGTCCCAGATGGTGTCCCTCCTCTAACTCAGAGAAACCAGTATTTGTCTCAGTTGTGCAGTAATTTCCTGGCTATCTCCAAATTACTCTTTTGATAGAGTATACATATATTCTGTGGTTTTTTTGTGGTCCTGTTAACTATGTTCGCTAAGAAACCTCATATTTTGGTGTCTTAAATTGTTATGTATTGATGGATTTGGGATGATCTAGGTATATAATCCGGAAATATGTAATGTTGGTTAAGAAATCAAAATATAAAATGGAATAAAGGACACAATTTTCACCATATAATATTGATAATGCTTGATAAAAATGCCACACAAGCATGATTTCAGATTCTTCAAAGCTCAATGGACTGCTCAGGTCTACTTATTGAAAAACATAAAGCACGAGGTCAAAGCTTTCACTGCCCAGTTGACCAAAATGGGGATCCAAAACCAGCCATAAAGCTCACCTCGTAAGTTGCACCATGCATTAAAAAGGTTTTTTTTTTTTTTTTTCATTTTTATTTTAATGTAGCACTAATGTACGTGGATTTATTTAACAATCACCAAAAGCTAAAGTGAGTTTTAATATCATAATTTGATTGTTTATAATTTTATTGACAAAATTACCTCTCCTATTTTTTCATAAATTCTCATCCGTTCATCATTGCATAGCTGCCTTCAGGGTAGAGGACTTTTATGGCCGGTGAAGTAAAATGGAAACAAAGCTGCGTTCAAAATAAAAAAACATAGCTTGAATAAGGTATATCCAAGATGCCAATATATAAGAGCTCTATTTAATTATTTCTGGAAACGTAGAATGCTTTAATGCTTTGAGTTTTGTGTATAGAATAAATTGTGTTTAGTAGCACTAAAATTAATTCATTTTTTATAATTAGCATTGGATTTTGTAAATAATTTTTTCCAGCATCAAATTAGCTGAATAGTCCATTATGCTTTTCATTATAAACGCAAAACATGCTCTGTATTTTTAATAATTAGTTCATAACTAAAGATATGAAATTAGTTACAAAAGATAATAATAATTCATAGATAAAGCAGATAATTTTCACATTATTCAACAAAAAGTTAGCTCACAAATAAAGACAATTAGGTGGTGTTTACATGCATTTTCAAAAACGGTTTTTTTGTTTTTAAAAATGAAAAACTTCGTAAAAACTCTTTGGTAACCGTTCTCAAAAATATGTTTTTGAAATTGGAAAACATGTTTTCAAAAATTTTAATATAAAAGTGGAAAACGATTTTTTTCCATTTTCCATCATTTTAAAAAACGATCCAACTAGATTGTTGAAAAAAATTAAAAAAAAAAAAAAAAAAAAAAACACAAACACCCAACCGGATAATGAAAAACGCAAACACTCAACTAGATTGTTCAACCACAAAAATAATCTAGTTGAACCAGATCGGAACAACCAAAAGCAAAAACTCATCTGATTCAATCACAAAAAAAAAAAAAAAACAAAAACAAAAAACAAAAAAGTGTAGATGAACAAGAAGACGACCATCATCTTCGGTCACCGGAAGTTACCAATACAACCAAAACACTTAATCACCAGCAGTATGTCACCTAATGAAGAAGAAGACCTAGAAGAAGAAGAAAAAGACGATGACGAAGGTAAGAACCTAGTATGCTGACCATGAAAGATTAATAGAATAACACCAAAGGGCACATATTGCGAATGAGACAGAAACAAATAGGAAGTTTGGAAATAAGTGCAGTGGTGTTCAGGTAGGTATATATAGCAATAGACAAACTAGCCGCCATGACTAGTTAAGCGCATCACCGAAGGCGGGTGAGAGACGGTGAAGGCGAGGATGGAGAACCTAGTGAGAGAGACCAATGGGGTGAGAGAGAGGTGTGTGAAAAAGATAGATAAGTTGGTAACATGCTAGAGAGAGAGGGGGTGAGATAAGAGAAAAAGTATTTTATTATTTTTTCTTTTTCCAAATGATACGATGCATCTTTTATCATTTTTTGTTTTATACCATTTTTAAAAATGTTATTTCAAAACATGTTTCTTTTTTAAAAATATTTTTCAAAAATATAATTTTAAAAACATATTCAAATGCACTTTTAGTTCAAATTTCACCTACTTTATTATTATTAATATTATTTTAGATAAACCTACTTTATTATTAAAAGGCTTATTTTCATATAAAAATCCCATTAAGTTTAATGCTAATAAAAAAAATTCTCTTATCTATATGTACTTTTTGAAAAAGTAGTACTAACCCTTATTAAGGTTCTAAACAAATCAATATCAATTCGAGACATAAAGAGTCCACACCAAACTACTGTAGATGATACAGTACAAGCACTTTTTCGTATTACCTATAGAATTTGCAAGGTTTATACTTTATATTTGACGATCTCTCTCTCTCTCTCTGTATATATATCTATATATATATTTTATATATATGGGGGTATTATGAAAAAATCTCATGAAAAGCAAAATAATAGTGAACAACCTTCGATTTTTTTTTTATTAGGTGAACTGTCCCTACTAGTACAAAAAAATCGATTGATGTTAAAGTTGAAGGGTATAATGGTAATTGGATGAATAATTTTATTTATTTTAATAAAATTAATTAGAAAATAATTAAATAATTAAATAAAAATTTATTTTATCAAATCTCTTTTGGAAATTAATCTCCACCGTCCATCTTTGGATGGACAGTGGAGATTAATTTAAAAAAAATTAAGAAGTTAAATATAAATTAAAAAATTAAAAGTTAAATATAAATTACAAAATCCACTAATCAAAACCCATGGTCTCCATCTTTCTCTGTTTTCTTCTTCTTCTTCTTCAAAATCTAGGTTATGCACAGACTGCATTCTTTCTCTCACTTCTTCTTCTCTTATTTTTCTCCTTCAAGTTTGAAAATCTGAATTCATTGAATCCAGTTGAGTCTGGGTTCGACTGGACCCAGTTTCATCTAGGTACAAACCCAGACAATCTAGGTTCGAACCCAGATTCATCTAGGTTTGTAGGTTCAATGGATTTGTCAAACCCATGAATCCAAATTCAACTAGATTTGTCAAAAAAAATTCATTTGTCAAGTTTTTTTTTATTTTTTATTTTTTGGATTTTAATTGAATATACAAACCTTGATGGTTTTGTGAGTTTGTTTGTTTTGGAGATGCTGGAAATGAGATTACAGGTTAATGTTTTTGGCATTGGTTAATTTTGATGGGTTGATGAATGAATTGTTTTGTATGGTTTTGATAGGGATTGATCGTTAATGGTATAATTTGTTGATGAACTGGGTTGTTTGTTGATAAACTGGGTTTGGTTGGTTGAAGATGAATTGTTTGTTAATAAAGCTAGGTTGTTTGAAGATGAAGATCGAACCCAGAAAATCAATTAGATTTTTGTTAATTAATTATTTTTATTTTTCAAATTTTTTATTTAATAATATTATTAATTAATAATTTAAATATTATTTTACTTATTACATAAGTTTGAAAGGTATGATAGATATTTCACAAAATTTTGATAAGAGTATTTTAATCATTTTATGATTTTGGATGAAAAATATTAATTTTTTGGATGAATAAGTTAATAAAAAGTAGGTGATTCACCTGATAAAAAAATCAAGAGATATTTATCATTGTTTTACTTTTAAGGGATTTTTCATAATCCATATACACTCACGCACCCATCATATATGGATCCGGCAAGAATGACTCAGCTGCCACCACCCCATCAGAATTAGACAATTGAAGAGTTGTCTTATTATATTATTCCCACGATAGAGTCCACTCCGAGCTCTAGACGGCCTGAGTTTAATCGAACAAGTCAGTAATCATTCTGGCAGAGTACGAACACAATGCTGTAATACATTATTGATTAAAATCGTTTTATATTAAAAGGGTGTGTGTTAATTAATCACCAATAAAGCCAACTGTCAACCACATTTGTCTAAAAGAAAAGTCTTCTGATTAAGCCTAATTAACTAAATATAGCATAATAATAATATTACTATAGATACTAGATTTTGCTTACAGCTTACCAGCAGTTCAATGATCACATAATTATAGTATTGAGTTAATTAATATCATCCACCGACACCATATCTTAATTGAAAAGTAGATTCGATATCTTGATTTGAAAAGTAGATTGGATATTTACGATTAGAAAATTCGTCATCCAATCGTAATTGAACTTTTTTAATGTGTTGAATAATCTTTTCACATATCTATCAAAATCCTTCTCAAATTTTGTGAAAAACTTCTCACTAAGAGGAGGTTACAAAACTCCATGATAGACTTGTATTTTAACGGAAAAAATTATCGAAAGCCACGATCTTAACCTCCCTTTCTTTGTTGTCTTTATTTTCGACGTACTTTTTTTCAAAATCCCGCTATTAAGCTCTTATTTTTTTTATTTTTTTGAAAGAGCTATTAATCTGTTTTAAAATCGAATATTATTTATATATTTTTTCAATAATTCGAAAATCTCCAAACCCATTTAATAAATCCGAATTCAAAATTTGAGTATTTTCTAAATTTTACAACCTTTAGAAAGTAAGAAACTATGTTCTTTAACTATCAGGTATTCTATACCTTATAAGGACAAACCACAAACCTAACTATTATTACTACCCTCTCAGCATTAGATGAAATTTTATTAATTATAACAGGGTTTGAGAATCTCATAAATGTTGTCTAGACTTAAAATGGACCTGGCTGAAATTTAAGCTTAAATTTACACATACCTCGTATATGGATAAGGCATGAGTTGTCGCTTTAAAGTTAAAGGGACATGTCTACATCTAAATTTCATATTGATGGGAAATTGTTAATTATGTCTGCTCTATTGGCCCATGCATATGTGGATTTTATATTATAGATGACAATACTCAGTGAAGCTGCGAGACTTTTCCGGATATAATCCCCAGCCACCGCAGAAACAATAAGCATGCGAACTTGGCATAAGGAGACACCTGTCGTGCTTTACTTTAAAAAGAAACAAAGCATGCCGGGTTTGATGACAAATGCTAATTTCACTTTCCCATTCAATTGCATGCACTATTGTCTATATAAATAACACAAACACCATGACTTGGCACTGCATTGGCAACTTAGGGAAATGATTGACCACCTTGTCATGACTATGGTCATGACTGATCATGATCCACTAAACCATAACTACGACCTCCATTACCAGTAGAAAACACTCATTTGTGCAGACTTTCAACGTGCAATCATTTAGTCTCCGAACCAGATCCATTAATCTCACATTTCATTAGTAGTATTTGATAACATGAGAATATAATAATAATTGAAATGAATTATATATGCATTAATCTTTTAAAAAAAATAATAATCTCATTTCATATCTAAATATCAGTAAAAGATAATCTACAATTTTAACAATTACTAACAATCTAAGGCTACTACATATTTCAAGAAAGATACATATAGAGGGAAAAAAAATTACTCAAAATCAATTGATTTTATTAATGTGGATTCAAGTTTTACAAAAATAAAATATATTTATTTTTGAAATTAAAATTTATTTCAACATAGTTAATGGTCCACTTGTTACAAAATTTTATGAAATGAATGTAATTACACATTATATAAAATAAGAGTAATGTTAGGTTTTCCAAAAAATTTATCTAAATTCATACCCAAATGATGAGGCATATAAGTTGTTAAGATCTTATAAATCTTAAGATAATGTGATAATTAATAGGATATTAACAATTCACATATTACATTATTTGAACATGAATTTTAATAAAAATTTTAAAAAATCTAACATTACTAATAAAATAAAGAATTTATCGATTATTAGTGATAATTTGAATTAACTGACGCATTTAAACATATATGCAACCTGAATTAGGTGATCTGGCAACAATTTTATTTGGATGCGTTATTGAATTGTCCGATGGTGGTGTCTTTTTAGACTGCCTGTTTGTAGCACACTGCCCCAGTGTTTATGGGGAGAGCCCATTTGCATCCATCCTCAAGACGAGACCTCAACTTTGTCGATGATTAGATAACAAAACCAACAAGCCTGTACGGGAACTAGATTAGACGTCCATTGATGATATATAAGATTGGAAAAGAATTGGCCTGTAACTGTCGTTTCAAAAATGTTCACTTTAACAAAAGTTTATTGATTTTTATTAGTTATAATGTGGATAAAAATAGAATTATATCATTTTTATAATAATCCAAGTCATATCCCCTTCCACTCTATCTTTATTTGATTTCTACACATCTAGCTACTGGACCTTTCTTATCCATCACTATATTTCTTCACGTTGAACACAAAAATTGCACGATCAACATAAAAAGGCTGACACATAATATGCTTATTTACGTGTAACGTGAATAAATAATAGACGTCGAATATTTACTAAACATCCCTTATCATTATAAAATGTGTAATACAAAATTGGAGATAAAGAGAGGAAGGGAAAGAGAGTTTGAACCAGAAGCCTCGAAGTACAATACCGAGTTAGTTACCATTAGATTTAAAAACTTAAGATAATTAAAAATAACTAATTATAATATTTATAACTTAAGGTTAACACATGACATCCTTGGCTAATTTCTAAAGTTTGTTCTTAAAATTTTCAGAACTTTCCAATTGATCTATCATATCCCTAATCATCAAAATTCTCAAGTCTCATATTACATATTAATTAGCATTTTTTATATTATGTACATATATAAAATTATGTTTATCTCTCCATAAGCGTGGACTACTTTCGAACCTAATAAGTAGCTAGGAATTCGACATCACACTTTTGTGAAAGTTATACACGGTGTCCCACCATGTTTGTGGCCTTAGTCCCATTTGAAGGCACTACAGTTCTACAGTTGCATGTACATATTCTAATTTAGTCAATACATTGTTGATTAAACGACAAACCTAGAGGCAGAAGCATGTGGGGCCGTAGGGGGATGATATTCACTGAGCATATGTTATCACTCAGAGAAAGACACAAAATGGCCTTGTGTTGCTGTTCATACATATTTTTTCAATCTAAAGGCATATATGCTTCCAAAATTGTTATATAATCCAAACTACTTATATTCAATCTATCAAAAAGTGATTTATATTTTAAAATTCAACTTCAGTAGGACTATAGTTTTCAATCAAATTAGAGAAATGAATACGTAAAATGTGATCATTTAAGATTGAGCAGGACTATTTTTTCAAAACTTCGATTTTAACATCCTGTAAAGCCTATTCCTTTTCTCTTGTATGTATAGATAAACAACCTAATATAATAATTTTTTTTTTTTTCAATTTATCACTTAGTTTGATTTTATCTTATAATTATTTATTTTTAATTATTCACTCACAAATTTTGAGGTATTATATTGCATGAACTTTATTAAATTTATTAAGTACTGAGAGCATTATTATTGTTTATGTATATGCATAAACACGAATTATCACGTCTGTTCCTGTAAGTTGTGAAATTTATGGGTTCTAGCATCAGTCAATCAGATGGTCACACCAATCTTGACCACCATTTTTTTTTTTTCAATATATATATATATCATTAATGCTACTTCACTGAGATTGGTGTTTTAATGTGATACTCAAATGATATGAAAACCTTAAAATTAGGAGAATTAACCAATTAAATTTGATTAGTAATGTTAAATTATAAGATACCACATTATTTGGACATCGATTTGGACAAAGTAGCATGAATAATACTATACTTGCCAAAATTTTACCCAAAATAAATCTTAAATTCCTTCCCAAATAATTGCACATAACAAATTTTGGTCCGATTTTCATTTTTTGTTCTATCTTATGGAGAATCTGGACTAAACGGGTCTAAAACTTGAAGTTTTTTGAAAGAAGAAATTTTTGGGAATTTTAGGATTTCACGTAGCTGGGTTTTGGGTTGAGGAATTTGACAATAAATACGTCAAATTTGGTGGAATTTGTGGTGAAGTAGATATAACTTTTCAAATAAAAGTTATCAAGCATCAACAAAGTTTCATACTTTTTCACAATTTTATGCTCCTGAGAGAATCCAAAGCCAAAAAATACCCAACAAGGAAGCAAAAAGAGGAAGCAAATTCCACCAAAGAATTCAACACTCTAGCAAAGTTTTATCTTTCATGAAAAGAAAAGGAAGAGAGAGAAAAACATTAGAGAGAAATAAGTGATGAAGGGAGAGAGACAACGAAATCGTTATAATGATGGAGAGAGTGAAAAAAACTTTTATCAAAATTTATCAACTTTTTTTCTAAATTCATCAAATATTTATGTGGCCGCTAGAGTGAATCCAACGGCCAACATTTTGTGTAAATTTCACAATTTACTAGATAAATTTAGTAGATCCTTGGCTTGATCCTTTATGTATATTCGGTCACCTACAACTCAATGCTAAATATTTAATAAAATGGATTCATCTTGAAAAGAATAATCACTAGATAATCCGTGACCAATCCAATATCTCATCCAATCGAAACATCTTTCATGTACAATCTGAAAATTTACTCTCATGATGTGGTGAAATTTCTACTTTCATAATAAGGAAAAAAAAATTCCTCATATATCATAGTAAATATGTACACATAATAAGAAGTAAACCCTTATAGACGATGTGAAAATAAAAATTAGTTACTGGTTTGAGTTATCTTATAAGTAGATGTGCTAAATCAATAAATTTTCAAATCACAAATTTAAATCAAAATTTTCAATTGATAAACCTAATCTATTTCAGGGAAGCATGTAATATACGGGAAGATGGAAAGAAGTAGAAAACAGGTTTAATGAACTTAATTGCAAGATCCCAAAATGCATAATAAAAAATTGTTTTCTAAATTTTTTATGCCCATTAGAATTTTTTTTTTCAGTAATTTTTCATATAGATCACCATATATTTCAAGTTGTCGACGATCAACTACAAATTTTCTCCACAAAAATTGAAAAAACTAGAAAAGGTAGAGATCTAATTCGAATGAACCAGAGGTCGTTTTTTTTTTATTTGAAAATTAAACAGTATTGTTAAAAATTGAAGATTGAATAGTGACTGAAACCCGAAATCTGAATAACGGGTTTTTTTTTTTCCTTACATCTGAATATGCTGTAAATTTATTTGTTTTTTTTTTATTTAAAATTATCTGAAAACTAATAAGCTGACATTAAAATTTTTTACTATTTGTTGTTATGTAATTTTAATTGATTTAATACAAGCATATGAAAATAAATGATTTAATAAATTCTTAAACATTTTAAATACACATATTAATAATATTTTATTCATAATTAAAACATGATAAAAAAATATAGTAGTATTAATCATATTTATATATTTAAATATATTAATATATTTAAGAAAATAGCTAAAAAAATGAATATTAAATTGTAAATTAAAATATATTAGTTTAATTTCAAGATAATTTGGAATGAGATGTATTTAAGTTTTACTTTTCAAATATATATATTTTTTATAAGTATTAAGGAAAAAGAAAAGAAAAGAAAAGAAAATTTAAGTAATATAAAGTTATGATAAATTTGAAATTATGTTATTTTGAGAAAGATAGATTTGAAATAAAAAATTTTAATGTCATTAAGTGATTTGTAATTAAGTGAAAAGTTAAAAATTCTTATTTAATTTTTTCAGTTGTTTTTAGATAGTTTAAAGTGATTTGACTACTTAAAAAAATAAATGAAAATAAATTAATAAATATGATTAAGCGCTATTAAGATTTAAGTGGAAAAAATAAATAAACTCTAACTATCTAAGTCCAATTAATAGACAAATGAGAGAATCTGAGGCGGGTAAGTATAACAATTCATTTCAAGATAATGATACGATTCCTTTTTTTTATAATGAGCTTTAATTCATATTCCACAATAAAGTAAACAATAAAGTCTTTTCTGCCTGGACTTTTCATAGCTGTTTCCCTTTCTATCAATTCTTTAGAAATAGCGGTGTGGTCTATTCTCCAATTGCTCGATATTTCAAAAGTGGATGGAAGACTTTTCATGTAAATTATGTACATAGAGTTATCGACACGTTAATTAGGAAGAACTGAATAACAAACAACGCACACACAATAAGAACAATAAAATGGATGTAAGATTTTTACATGATTCGAAAACGTTTATATCCACGGAAATAATGTTTATAAACGAAAGTTCTCTCTCAATGCGAATCTCTTTGTTTCGCTCACACTTGAAAAGCCCTAACATGCATGAGTATTTATATTAACTTATAGGTACAATTAATCATCCTTTTAATTTGAAAAACATTCTTCGGTACGTAAGACTTCCAATTGACCAAGATTATTTTTTCAATAAGGAGTTTCAAAAAAAAAAAAAAATGGGGTTGCCTTGCCCCTACACCCAGTGAGCTAACCGAGCAGCTTGATTGCGTGGCTTAATAGGGAAACTTGATATCTCCGATGCATTAGTGTAGTATCATATATAATTTTGAATTCAGAGTACTCGAACTCCTACAAGACATAACTATATTCACTCTAGTTATATGTTTGATGTTAAAAACTTCAAGTGCTCTTTAATACTTCTTTGGTTTTTTTTTTTTTTAATAATTAATCGATTATGTATGCTTCAAACTGGTCCGTACTTTTTAAGTATAACGCTTTCGACTGATAAATTAAGTGGATAGAGGTAAAAGCAATGGTTCTTATTGCCCATCTTGTCTTTATCACATCTTGTATTACTTTTAATGCAATTTGATTAAGATTCCGCTTGATGGACACATGCAAGGTTAATAGAAATTATTGCATGACCCACGTCTTGCAAAAATTTATCAAGATCGAGTAAGATGGCATCTTTAAATATTTATTTCTTCAAAAGGTAATTTTTTTAATTATAATAATTCGATATTAATTTTAAAAAATGAGATAAGACTTGAACTCATGATCATTTGACTGTAATTGCAGTAGTGGATCTTTTCGCACCTCCAAAAATTCAGTATTTCTTTAGGAAATATGATAGAGATCCGGCCTAGTCATTCTATATGTGAAGTATAGAACTTTTCCTTCTGATCAGTCCCGACTCTGACAATAAAATTAGTCCCACCATGGCGGGCTAAATGATTACAGACTCCGGTTGAATTCGCAAGTAGAAAAGGTGCGAGAAAGCTAAAAAAACTGGAGAGGTTATCCAATTTTTCGGCAGCCTGTCAATTTGATTTTAATATAAATTAAAGTACACGGCATATATGTCACATGGCACTGTTGTGGCTGAAAATGTAAAGTACGAAATTATGTACTCAAGTCTTTTTCTGATTACAAACGTCTGAAATATAAGCCAATTACTAAATAATTTTAGATTTAAGGCACAGTAAATTTAATTCGGAAGCACAATCTGTTTGATGCTTGTATGAGAAGCACGCTACACCGTTGATAAGAGACATATAAGTTATTTTCTACAGAAGTTTTGTGGGAACGGCAGGCAATGGCCATCCCGGGCCCCACTGTGTCATCGCCCATGACTGATTGGGATTACATTGTGCATATGATGCACCCAAATTTTTCCCTTTATTAGAAGTTTGAAATATGAGGCACCTGGTACGTACTGTCCCTGTGTTTCTTGTGTACAAACTATACAAAATGTACAAAATATTAAACCGGCCAGCACTGGTCTAGTGGCTCTCCAGGCCCACCAAGAAAACGATTTATATCTTTCCACCACTTTCTTTGTCATGATTCCAGAAAATAGACCTCCGAACTAACAATAAATGTTCTTTGACACTAATTAACCATGCCCATCCAAATTGAGCTTAATTACCTAGCATCTCTCGCTATAAATATGGTTGCCCTATTTCTTCCTAATTGTGCTTGTGGTACTCCAGAAGAAAGAAATTCGTTGGTCATCTCTCTTGGCTAAAAGAAGAAAATTTCAAAGTTTTAGTTCATTTCTAATATGGGAGCGCTAGGGTTTAAAATATATTGTTTATTGGGATGTTTAATATGGGGGGCATCCATGTCAGGGGCTGCCGTGGATGGTTACCAAAACAGTGTCTTGAAAGAGTGCCACTATGCAAGATATCCTAGTCTTTGTGTTCAAACCTTGATGAGTTTTGAGACAGCAAGCACTCAACATTTGCATATTGTTTCTGCTCTTATAAACAAGACCATATCTGAAACCATGCTGCCCCCTTCCTACTTTGCGAAATTTAGCTCCCAATTTGAAGTCCAAGAATCCAACCATACCCCAGCCATCACAGGTGGGCGCACATATGTAACAAGATTTTTTTTTTAAAGTAGTTTTTTTTTCTTTGAAAATTATATATCATAAAAGCAAGGAAAACACACCCTTATGTGGTGTGTATGTATGAGTCAAATTTCTTTTTATATATATATAAATATTTAGCTGAGGCCCACGTATGTGCATGCAGATTACTGTGAAGAGCTGATGCGTATGTCTCTCAAACGGCTAGATCAATCATTGGTAGCTGTTAAAGAATCTCCAACGAAGAACAAGCATGACATCCAAACATGGTTGAGCGCTGCTTTGAGTTTCCAACAAACTTGTAAAGACTCTGTCGAGAATATCGGTCTCTCCAGTGGTCTCATGAACAAGATATCAGAAAAAATGGATTATCTCTCTCAGTTAGCCAGCAACCCTCTAGCCATTGTCAACCGGATCACATCAAGTTCACGAAGCAGCACCGGTCGCCTTCTTTTCGAGAAAAAAGATTTCCCCAACTGGGTATCTTCCAAAGATCGAAAGCTGCTTCAGGCCAGCACTATCAAAGCCAACGTAATTGTCGCAAAAGATGGAACAGGCAACTACAAGACAGTATCCGAGGCCATCAAAACTGCTACAGGAAATCGGTTTGTGATTTATGTTAAGGCAGGAGTTTATAAGGAGAAAATCCGCACTAACAAAGATGGTATCACCTTGATCGGAGATGGCAAATACTCCACCATTATCGTCGGAGACGATAATAAAGCAGGGGGCACTTCCATGCCTGACTCTGCCACATTCAGTTAGTTTTGTTCTCTGACTCCCTCTATTTATTATGGTCTGTTGATGAACAAATCCCCAAACTAATATGCTAAATTTATTGATTAACTTTTGCGAGCTAATTAGCTAGTTGTAGAAATTATAAAAGCTGAGAGTGGGAACCTCTTTAGAGTTTTGACTTTTGAGTTATAAAGGTAACTACTAGTCTACTACAATCAATTTTCCATCAAATGGAAAAATATACTAGCCATTTAAAACAATCATTTCTAAAAATACTAGCAATTTAAAACAATCATTTTCCATCATTTCTGTCCAAAATTGACACATAAAAGAGGAATAGTTCTGAAACAAAAAGCAGTTTCTATTTATTACTATAAGGGACAACTCCATTTTTATTAAAAGCCAAAAAGAAAAATTTATTTTTAACTTATAATCAAATATTATTCATTTTTAGTCTAAATGATGTACCAATCGTTTTTAGCTTGTTTTCTTCCCCCCCACACATTTTATAGAGATGAGCACTACATGAATGTTCTGCAATATTAAAACGGATTAAAAATTATTAAAATTTTAATTAGATGAAAGTAAATAATTTTTTTGGATAAAAATGAATTTTTTGCTTTTTTATTTTTTGGTAATTTCCACCAATTATAATAAGTAATTATTGGAGCTTAGTCAGTATTAAATTCTTAGGAAGAGAAAGAGACCTACGTATTTATATATATAAATTATATATGTGTCGATGCATTTTAAATTTTATTTAGAAAAAAAAAAAAAGAATCCCGCACATTATAAATTTTACCATTAAATTGGAAGTTTGTAAATCAGATCTTTTGACTAGATAAAAACTTCAACTAATAAAGGAGCTGATTAACAAATAATTAATATGCTAATTACAAATTTCACTTCCTTGGTACGCAGCAATAACAGGAGACGGATTCATAGCACGCGATATTGGATTCCACAACACAGCAGGTCCTCAAGCAAACCAAGCTTTGGCTTTGAATATCGCCTCTGACCATTCAGTTCTCTTTAGATGTAGCATCGCAGGCTATCAAGACACACTCTACGCGCTTGCACTGCGCCAGTTCTACCGAGAGTGCGACATCTACGGCACCGTCGACTTCATATTCGGCAACGCTGCTGCTGTCTTCCAGAGCTGCAACTTGGCTGTTCGCCGCCCACACAACGGTGGCTACAACGTGATTCTCGCGAACGGGAGGTCCGACTCCGGACAAAACACCGGCTTCTCCATACAAAACTGTCGGATTACAGCCGCCTCGGATTTTTCTCCCGTGAAACACAAATTCAACACGTATCTGGGGAGGCCCTGGAAGCAATATTCGAGGTCGGTTGTAATGCAGTCAACCATAGATGATGTTGTCTCGTCAAGAGGTTGGATTGAGTGGCCTGGTCAAGCGAGCTATGGAAAAACTCTTTATTTTGCTGAGTATTCAAATGTAGGGCCCGGAGCTGATACTTCCGGTAGAGTTGGTTGGCCTGGTTTTCATGTAATTGATGCTGATGAGGCTGTCAAGTTCACCGTTGCTGCTTTCATTTCCGGTACGTCGTGGCTACCTTCCACGGGAGTGACTTTCGTCTCGGGCCTCCGGTGATTAAAATTAAAATTAACCGCTGGATTTCGCACGTAAATTATCACGATATATTAATCGGTATAAGGATACACATATAATCAGGATCTTTTAATTAGTTATGAGATTATTGAATTAATTAAATAAATTGGGATCTCAAAGAAGAGATACCATACGAAGTATAAATTGTCAAGACAAAAGAATAGTTTGTTCAAGTTATTCCATGTGTACGTATATTTATATATATGGTTGGAAAACTTATGTGTGTATAGGAACTATGAAGAGTCTCCATCTATATTAGCTTGATAATCTGTATATTGAATTGTATAAGATTTTAATATATTAATTCCATGGTCGACGTATCTTTGAGTTTTAATTATTGATTGTGGTTAGAATATTTTTAATTATTGATTGAGATCAAATTGCAGTTACATATTAATTTCATTGACTTTTCTTAATTATAGCATATATTAAAGCTAAAATGTTCAGAAATTTCATCTTCTAATTATTAATTAAGTAGCATCAGCATTATACTCAAGAGTTAATTAACTAATCAAATAATCAATTGTCGCTACAAAAAAACAGGATAGTGATACCGGTATATCCATACCGGGCACTAAAGATCCGGTATGGATATCAATTATAAATACTCAGTATAAATAATATTTTTAATTATTAAATTCAATATTCCATACCGGATACAAATTGCCCGGTATGGATAATAATATAAAAAAATTTAACTTGATTATCCATAATAGATCTTTAATTCCTGATGTGGATAATTTTATCTTTTAATTTTTTGCTAAAAGTTTAATATCCATACCAGACGCCCGATCCAACCAATATGAATATTTTTATTATCCATGCAAGGTGGGACGGGTGTCTGATATGGATAATTCATTTAATTAAAAAAATAAAAAATAGATTATCCATACCAGATTCTCAAATAATGATGTCTTGAAAATTTTTATTTCATGATTGTAAATTATGAATATTCATATATTCACCTTATGTAGATCACATCTACTTCTCTACCACATAAGGCCATAACAATTGCCCTGGTCTTCGCTTCGGTTTTGATCTTTCCTCTAAAACACATAAATGAGTTAGGAAATTATGATTCATTAGCCGGGCGGGAAGAATGTGAAGATTTAATGAAACTTACTGAGCTGCGCAAAATATACAGTGGAAGACTGTAGGTAGATAAAATGAAGGGAGAGTAAGAGCGGACAAATTCTTCCTTAATTACATAAAATAAATATACACTCTCCATATAATGATACTGTGTAAAATCTCCGATACATCGTGGTGTATGCACCATGCACGTTTAATGATATTATATTATTTTTATATTTCCCAAAATTTTATTTAAACTTTTTACTCAAATGTCAGATTATTATAGATTAACTTACTACATTATTTTGACAACATTTTAAATTATAGAGCACTATTCACTTTTTATACAAGGTTATATGATTTTACGGACAAGGTGTATGTACCTATACATATTGAGGATATTCTTTCATTCACACCCCAATTAAATGTCAATATATAAAAAAAGTTAGGCCATACTGAAAAAAAAATCAATTATTAATTATATAAAATTTTTTAATGTATATTGAAAATTTAATCAATCAATTTATGGAAATTTAAGCAGATAATACGTATTCACGTCCAATTGAATTTAAATTGCACTTATCCAATAACAAACAAAGATTATCATTCTATCAAAGTCTCAAAAGTAAGGGAAGCTTTATAGGCACGACGCATCGGGTGGACAGGTTAGGATGACCTCCACGAAAATCAAGCCCCAGCAGCGTCACATCAAACAGTGACGGCTGTCCATTAGCCCAAAGCAAACGTGAAAAGTAACCTAACCCTACAACATTTCGACTGTGATCTCCCCACCCAAGACCAGTGTGCACCACTCTACCCGTGAGAAACTTGTAATCGTTTCAACCGTATGCACATGCACGGCGTGCGTTATCAAAAGCTCTAATATGATTTACGCTCTTATAATAGCTAAATATGCACCTCCGTTCAGTTTAATGGTTACGTACATTTAATCATTTGTTAATACACGTGAAGAGTCTTCGAACATTATTCTGGGAGTCGGTGTTGATGAGAAAATTAGAATAATTTTTTTAGCTGTGGAATTGTTATGTGAATAAATATTTTGACTACACAAATATTTGGACCACCAAGTACTTAATCAGATCGATACCAGCATACCTATTATCCATTTCATATGAATTTTTTTATATTAAAAGAAAAGTCACTTAAACGTTATTATTGCATTTTTAGTTGATATAAATTAATTTAGTTGTGGTGTCAGGATAAAAGTCGATCACCTCTGTGAGTCCGTGACACTTTATATATATAAAGGATGATACATGATGGATGTAAGTCCATTGATTGGGCGGTTGCAATACATACATATATATATATATATATATTTTGCTTTTTCCAAGTTAGTTTGGTGTGTGTCTTCTCACTTTATTTTCTCTTTTCCTCTCTCTGGGTGGTTTGCGTCTGATGACTATTAACTATGTGTTAATGCATGTAATCAATGAAATTGAATGGTACGGTGGAATGCTGAAAATTAAACCTAAAGTTAATGGACAGACATTGCTCGCATGGTTGTTCTCGGTAGCTGTCATTTCCTATGCTACCATAAGGAGGAGTGCTTATATAATGATTATCATTACGTGTATTATACTTTCTCTTGTTTATTTTAAGTTTTAAAATTTTAGAAAAAATATGTATACTTTGAATTCGGATAATTTCATTAAAATGATTATAATTATAAATAATGTTAGGATGAAAACAAAAACAACCAAAACAAGATTTTTCTATGGTTGGAAAATTTATTATATCCACGAAGTATACCAACACTCTTTTCACAAATTTTTTCTCTGGCTACATATAAAACTCTCGCATATAAGGGTATAAATAATTATTCACGGATACAAAAAACACTTGGATTTAACTTATAAGACACTCTTGTGCAAGAAACAGAAAACTTTCTCTAGTAGGACTTTTGATTCGGTTATGATTACTTATTCCCCGAAGAGAAATTAAATTTCTTTTTATCAGTTTTGCAAGATGATCGGCTTGATCTTCGGTGCATCTGTGTAGTGTCGTGATTATGAATTCAAACTTTACATTTCAATAAATAATTCGTCAATAAATTATTTCAACTTTCTCGTCGTTATATTCATAAAATATATTTTTATTTACCATTTTGAAGCACTCAAATTTTGATTGATTGGTCGTAGAGCTCGTTTTTAATCGAAGTCATATTAATCTTCAACTTTGGACCCCGCTAATTGGAATTTATTAATAAAGTTAAAAGATTCCTAAGGGTACTGTCACGGCATCAAATCAGTTGAGCTGGTTGCCGACGAGAACAAGAGACAGTAGTGAATTGTTGATAGAGATGAGTGGTCGATCCGTGCAAGTTGAAAAACCTTTTTGCAACGCAATTTTTGTTGAAAGATACAATATGTCAATATCATGTCGTTAGACATGAATCATGGACTTAATAACTCATAGCTAGGGGGAAAGGCACAACCCTTAACATAAAAGTACTTAAAAGCGTTTTTGAAAACATCAATAATTATGAATTAATTATAACGATTTGTATTAAAATCAATCGGAAAAACCGAAGCAAAGAAAGCGTAAAATCAACAAAAGATTTATGGTTTCTTTCGTGGAAAGATAACAAATACAATAATTAGAGGTAATTTAATCTGAAGACTGAACAATACTATTAAAGATTAAAGACTGAATAGTGATTGAAATTTAAAATCTGATAAATATGTTTTTTTTTTTTTTCCTTACCTCTGAATGTATAATAATCTTGTTTGTTTTTAAAGTTAAAATTGTCTTAATATAAATTTGATATTTATATCATTTTTATTAATTGTTAAGTAATTTTATTTAATATGATACAAACAATTGTAATAAATTATTTAACAAATATTAAAACATATATATAATATTTTGATTCATTATTAAAATAAGATGAATTATTATAGTAGAGTCAATTAAATTTATATATTCAAATAAAAATAAACAAAATGATCTTAAATTGAATTAATAAAAAACACTAATAACACAGTGAAACTTTAACAAATAAATATATTATGAGTTACTCCACAAGTAGATTAATAAAAAAAATCAATAAAGATTCTCACTGAAATTTGATTGGAGAAATATAGTAATTCAGCTATAGGAAAATTTGATGTTGAGATGTTTAGAGTTTTTATTTTTCATATTTTTTATTAAAGTATTAAAAGAAATTGTATAATGTAAAACTATGATAAATTTGGAAATATGTTATTTTAGGAAGGATAAATTTGGAATGATATATTTATAAAATCATTAAGTGATTTTATATTAAGTGAAAAATCAAAAAATGTAACTTTTTTTTAAGTGTTTTTGGGTTGTTTTAAGTGGTTTGACCGCTTAAAAAAACAAACACAAAATCTCTTAATTGACCTAATCAAACTCCATTAAGTGTTAAGTGTAAAAAACAAACAACCCCTAGTGTCCAATCAACATATGGGAGAAGCTTCTTATGTTATTTTTTCTTCTGTTTTAAATTTGTATCGAATGGATCAAAATTCTATAAAAATATATCAAGAAAAACAGTTATTATGTTTCTACCGTGTTAAACATATTGTATGGCGTGTAAAGTAGAAGAAACGGCCCATGATATGAGCAATTTATAAAAGGGAAAAATCTATTATCCCCCCTGTAGTTTGATGAAATGTCCAAAATCCCCCCATAGGTAAAAAAATTTTCAAAAAAATGAGAATTTTGGCATTTCATCAAACTACAGGGCGGATAATAGACTTTTCCTTTTATAAAAAGAAGAAGAGTGGTTCTAATGCCACCCAATAAAACTTCTCTCTATACCCATTTTATTTTTATTTTTGGGAAACAAGTATACCCATATTGTTTATGTAAAAAGAAAATCTATTATTAAAACCTCCTTATGCAGAATTACTTAAAAACACATAATCATCTAATTAAAAAACAAATTGCTAGATTTCTACACCCATCTTATCGGTATTACTTCTCTTAAACCCCAATGTTCTATTCAAAATCATAACTTATGACATTATAATCAGACATAATTTTAACATGTAATTGAAGAATGAAAAAGCAAATCATTGACTAGAAAGATTCTAGATCATAAAGGTATATATGGTTATCTCTTATTTCCTTCCTTTTTTTTTTTTTTGTGGCTTTCTTGTTTTCTGCCTTTAAAAACCGGATGTTAATTAAGATAACAAATATTTCTTGTTTTTCATACCAAGGTTTCATCAAATCTATCAAAGATTCAAGAACATCACCAACTTTCATTTAGAACATAACCATTATTTTTCATATTTATCAAACAAAATGCTTGAAAATTTTATCAACTGATTATATATATGTGTGTGTGTGTTTTTCACTGCTAAAAACATAAAGAAAAAGAAAAACTTCAAGGGCTTCTCAACCATTCCTTTTCTTATTTGTCAAACGAAATGCTTTAAAATTTTATCAACTAATTATATAAGAAATATACACGTGTGTTCGCTGTTATAAAAAAAATTAAAGGGCTGCTTTTTTTTTTTTTTTTTTTTTTTTTAAGGAAAATTCAAGAGTTGCATTTGGTTGTTAAGATCTGTGCTTTTTTTTAAAACCAAGTATAATGGTTTTTAAAAAACGCTAGACATTGATGACTGGGTTCAGAATTAACCATATGGGTTCGGGGAGAAAAATCATATTATTAAATTGATCATAGTTAATTAGGGTTAGTGTCAACATTTTAAAGGGGTATAAAGTAAATAATTAAATTTTTAATTTTTAATGTGAGTTTGAGAAGTACATGGGTGTGTGGAAAACTTGTCTGGGAGGCTCTATTTAAAAGAACTATACTATACATCAATTGTTATCAAGTCATTAATTCATAATAAAATTTTTTGTTGTTTGATTATTATTTTTTTCCCGAAGCAAAAAGTATCTAATATTTGTTTGACCAAGTGCATTCTCATACATTATTTTAAAAAAAAAAAAAAATAATATGAAAAGCTTTAACTAAACTTTTTGAAAATAAAATTTCATTATTTTCCACAATTTTTAAATAAATCATTACTTTTTCTATCCAATAACTATTTTACTCAATTTGAAAATTGTAAACTTTTATATAAATATTTAGAAAACGCTATGAAATATTTTTAAAATTTAAAGAAATAATTTTAGAAGCGATTCCAAATGCACCTTTGTCTTTTAGAGAACCTAGGACTTTGGATGTTGAATTTTTTGTTGTTAAGAATTCACTAAAAGGCAAAAGATAATATACAAGGATTTAACTATAGCATAACTTCTAGATGAATGTATCTTTCTTAATAATTTGAGTAGATGCTTAATTGCAAAAGTGGCGAACAAAATGCAGAGAAATCAATTGGGCCAGACCCCATACAGCTGGGCCTCAGCTGGAATAAAGTTTAATTTAATGGGTCTATTTAGAATTCTTGTAAAGGGAGAAACCTTATTTGGCCCAACCCAGGCAGCAACAGAGGCCCAGTCACCTAATTGGGACTCGTCGAAAGGCTCGAAAACTTCTACAGAAAGCCAATCTCCGCCCTTTGTTATATTTTTTGGCGCTCCGTCGTCTCTTTTCAAAAGATCACCCCATTTATTTCCCTCCATTGTTATTGGCTTCTAATTTGCCCTCTCTCTCTAGGGTTCACAAGTTGAAGTATTTTCATTTGGAACCCATTATGGAGCAGCAGAGGAACCTCAAGACTGCACAGCAACAACAACAAGAGGAGGTCGAAGAAATTCAGCACGGCCCTTTCCCTGTCGAACAGCTTCAGGTACCAAGATTTGATACCTCAAGCAATCTCGGTGTTCTATTCTGACAATAAGGGTTGTACACAAGTGGGTTCTTTGTTAGATGTAAAAAGGATGTTATTTGCGGGAAAAAAAAGTCATTTTTTTGGAAGAGAACGGAAAAAGGTTTAATCTTTGTAGTCACTTTTATTGTGTTAATTGCTCAAGCTCAACATTTTATTAATCGAAATGGGTTATTTTTTATTTCGTTGATATTGTATTTTCTCTCTCCTTTTTTTTTTTTATTTTTTTTTTAGTATATGGGTTCGAATTCCTCTAGATTTTTGCTCAAGAGTCTAAAAGAGGCCTTCAAGAATGGCTTCTTCAAGTTTGAGTTGGTTCTTTGGTTATTGTTGATCTAGTTAGGGGTTTTCCTAGATTGTTTAACTTGTTTTCTTGGTCAATTTAGTAAATTTGCCTTGTCTGTGGAAATGGTTTTGTTTTTTTGGCTTACTGTTTATTGTTTCTCAAGACACTAGAATGAAAATGACTTTTGCATTAATGTTGGTATCAGCTGTTGTGTAAGCTTTATTTCCGTCAATATTTGGTTATACACCTTATAAGAATAGATCGGAGTGTACCCAAATAGGTTTTTTGCCAGACTGCTAATGGTTTGCGTTTGGTGCAGTACACATGTAACCATTATCCTTATTCTGGTTTTTTTATGTTTGATTCCTTTAAATTGTTGATCAGGATTGTAGTTTGAATTGGTTTTCTGCATCTTCTGTTCCTTTGAATATTTCTCTACCAATTTTATCGAACCCCGTTTGCCTCTTGCTTAGACATGCATATCATATGCATAATAATGTTTCTTCATTGCAATTTCATTTACCTATAAGCAATATCTAATAAGACCAATACAGCAATCTCTTATTTTTTTCTTAGTGTTTTTTTGATGTTTCTGAATTCTTTTGTGATTATGGTTTGTGGTAACTGTTGTTGTTTATTGCAATGTTAAACACAAGGCATCCGGAATTGCTTCCCTTGATGTAAAGAAGCTTAAGGACGCAGGTCTTTGCACAGTTGAATCTGTTGCGTACTCCCCCAGGAAAGAACTTCTGCAAATTAAGGGAATCAGTGAAGCAAAAGTTGACAAGATTATTGAAGCAGGCATGTGTCTACCATATGTAATTTAATTCATTTTCCGAATTTTGTTGTAACTTGTGTAATGGCTTGAAACTTTTATGTCTAAAGTGTTTAGTTCTTGGCAGCATCCAAACTTGTGCCTTTGGGTTTCACCAGTGCTACCCAACTTCATGCCCAGCGGCTGGAGATTATTCAAATAACATCTGGATCTAGAGAGCTTGACAAAATCTTGGAAGGTACATCTGTGCTCATTTTTGCATATTTCAGCTAAACATTAAATGCCACTTTGAAATCAAGATTTTTGTCTTATAGTCTCACGTGGTTATTTTCTGGCAGGAGGAATTGAGACAGGATCTATTACAGAGATATATGGTGAGTTCCGCTCTGGAAAGACTCAGTTGTGCCACACATTGTGTGTGACATGCCAAGTAAGTGCTTATCTTTGTCATTCATACGCATCTTTGTTTACTACTATGTAAAATTTTATTATCCATCTGTGATCTAGTGTATTGCTTATTTAAGTGACTATATATGTCGTGTTATTTCAGCTTCCATTAGATCAAGGAGGCGGTGAGGGAAAAGCAATGTATATTGATGCTGAGGGCACATTCAGGCCACAAAGACTCTTACAAATAGCTGATAGGTGTTACATGGTCTCCTCGAGATGAATATGCTGCTCTGCATTCTTGGACATCAGTAATGAGTGTTTTAATGCTGCAGGTTTGGGCTGAATGGTGCTGATGTCTTGGAGAATGTGGCCTATGCTAGGGCATATAATACTGATCATCAATCACGACTTTTGCTTGAAGCAGCCTCAATGATGGTGGAAACAAGGTACTGTCATTTGCATTCCCTAATATATCTGTTGCTTTGTCGTTGTTAACCAGGATTGAAAAAATTGTTTGATTTCCTACACTTTTTGTCATCCTCTGAAACGTATCAAATTTTCCATTGACTTTGAGCTTGTCATGACTTAAATCCTGGCTTGATATAACTTAAGCATTTGGTTTTGACTATCAAGCACATGTATGTACATCAGCTGAAGGTATTGACTCTTAAAATGCTAATGGCTTTGGAGAGATATGCCGTATACTTGTACATGCATGAACCCTTCCTACAAGTAATTAGAAACTGAGTCAGTGACAATATAGCTTATGAGTATCTAAGCTTGAACGTGAAGTGCCAATATTTACAAAACACTGATGTCAAGATTTGCCTTTTTAATGGTTTCATTACTTGATGGATTCTGGCTCTACAGGTTTGCTCTTATGATAGTGGACAGTGCTACTGCTCTCTATAGAACAGATTTTTCTGGAAGGGGGGAGCTATCAGCCCGCCAAATGCATCTTGCAAAATTCCTCAGAAGCCTTCAGAAGTTAGCAGATGAGGTAAAATTGAAACCTCATATGTATCATACTTTCTCGGTTAAAAACTATTTGTAAAAGATTATGATTGGAAAGATTATTGGCCTGAGAACTCTACCTGGTATATAGAATTTCTAGTGCTCTATCTATATCTTCTTGCTTGTTCCAGCATGTGCATGTAGTATACCTGTACCATCTATGGATCTTTGATATACTGTCGTTATTCATAGATAATTTCCTTTATTTTATCTTTGATTGTAGTTTGGTGTGGCTGTTGTGATAACAAACCAAGTTGTTGCACAAGTGGATGGTTCTGCCATCTTTGCTGGACCTCAAATTAAGCCTATTGGTGGAAATATTATGGCTCACGCTTCTACTACAAGGTTTAGGGCCTTGTATTTTTGGTTGTCATTATCTGACTTTAAATTCAACCGTAAGAGATTTCGTTTAACAGTTCCAACTCTATGCTTACAACAGGCTTGCCCTTCGCAAGGGAAGAGGGGAGGAGCGCATCTGTAAGGTAATAAGTTCTCCATGCCTGGCTGAAGCTGAAGCTCGTTTTCAAATTGCAGAAGAAGGTGTGACTGATGTCAAGGATTGAATCTTTTGGACTGTTTCAACTCCTGACCGTTTGCAAGAAATTTTGGGGTTCTTTTGGATCCTTATATGTTTTTCACTTGTACTATCATTGGATCTGCAATTGAATGATATATTTTGCAGAAGTTGTAAATTTTTGTTGTCAAGAATTACAAGTTTTTACCTTTTGGTTTCCTGCCATGTCTTTGTAGCCTTATTACTCTTCTTGAGTGATCGGTTTGTTAATGTGGAGACACAGTGTCCATCTTTTGATTGTAGATTCATGCTCCTGAAGTGTAAACTATGAGAATTGTGATGAAGCCTTTTAATACTGCTAGTAACCCAAGTTAAGGAAATGTTGGCCCTATTTACAATATTACGTTCAACTTGAAAATCGCCCATTAATTAGCATTACTGTTCACAGATATATTTCGAGCATAAGGAAAAAAAAAAGGGATTTAATGTGAAGAGTAATGCTGAGCTAATATTATTTCAATAGTGTACTTAATTAATTAATTTGTTTTATAAATTTAGACTGTCCTGAGCTTACCATATGTTTTTGTTAGAGGTAGCTTTGTAATTTAGAACTTTAATTAAAAGGAAAAGTTTAGAAATGAAATTTTTGGTGCACCCTTTGCATTTGATATATTTATGTGTTAATAGGTTTTTTCCTAAGATATTATCTGTCTTGGGTGCTTTTACTATCGGGAATAACAACAACAATAACTTAATTTTTAAAATGAGATGAGAGAGTTAAGTTTTGATTTCTACTAAAATAATTCTTGATTTTACATGTGATCAATATAATTTTATTCTCATAACTTTTCCCTATATGGTATAATTTTTTTTTTTTTAAATGATTTTGCGATGGGAAAAATAAAGGACTAAAGTTTGTCTTTAACTAATAAAAATAATAATATACCACTTTTTAATGGAAGTGGTTGGATATTCAAATAACGTTATTATGAAATTAATTCAGTACATTTGGGCGGTTAAAAAAAATAATAATAATTAAAAGTCAGTCCGTGGACGACTTTTTTTTTGTTTTTTTTTTTGGTTTTTATTTATTTTATTTTGTTTATTATTATTATTTTTTTAATTTGATTGGCTGAAACGACATCTTTGCATTCCAAAACGCGCCGGTGTGTAGTTCTGCTTCTGCTGCCAGTCCACGGCTCTTAACTGTGCGTGTACCTTCCTCAAGGAACTTTCGTCTCCGGTTTAAATTACGGAGGAGCAATTGCCCTGCAAACCAAACATGAACCTTCATTCCTAACCAACCGAAGAAACAAACATCACGTTCCATAAAAAAAAAAAAAAAACGAAGAAGATGGCAACGAGATCAACACCTCCAAATCTTGCAACCACTGTAGCCGTCTCCAGAGGCTACAACTTCACTTCTACATGGGAACAGGTCTGCCTTTTTCATATCTCGCCTCTAGATCTGGCTTCCACTTCCTCGATTGCGTCTATTTTTCCAAATTTTCATTTTCCCCGAAATTCAATTATCAAGTTCTCAGATCCCTTAAATGCAACCACAATTCGGCATCGTTTTTACGTCACATTTTTCTCTCTACGCAGAATGCTCCTTTGGACAAACATCAGCAAGCGGCTATCCAGAAACTAGCAGAAGCCATCTCCGAGCGCCCTTTCCCACTCAATTTGGTACTTTTTTTTTTTATTTTATTTGACATTGTTATTTTAGTCAGTGTAGAGCGTTTTACATTGAATTAACTGTTTCTTGTGGTTTGTTTAGGCTCAGGAA
>CM034461.1:46238033-46273963 GCA_019925255.1 Litchi chinensis
CGCTGACCTCCAGATCGCCTCACCTCCTTTCCAGCATACACCTGGCTGACTAGAAAGTCTACTCATGAGAAACCGTGTGCAGCAAGCTGTCAGAATTACCAACTCCCATGATTTCCCGCCGGAAACTGTTTACACAATTACCCAGAAACATTAAATGAAGTAAGGACATCTGCAGGTATAATTAATGCAGCATGGCAATGTCAGAAGCAGTTGAAACTAGCCGTTGCTAGTTGCTTGTATAACATTCTTTTGTATTTTTTATTGTGAGCTCCCTTCCTCTATAAAGAGGGGAGACATTTTTACTGTACAAACAAGCTGAACATACTAAAGAACTGTCACTCTGCCGGAATTACCCCAGAGTGGCCGTGGATGTAGGTGCAGTCACCGAACCACGTAAAAATCCTGGTGTTCCTTCTTTCTTTCACTTGCTCTTTCTCTTATCTTCTCATTAAATCTGATCAACTACCAAACCCGACATTCCTTTATTCGAACTTATTACCACCAACCTAGAACTTCATTAATCAACCATTAATTACCAAGTTCGCCGTCTGGGCCCCAGAATCTCTGGTTGACCGTTTCCGGACGTCAACATCTTTTGGCGCTAGAAGGAGGGCCCAACAGCGACCTGGTAATCTCCAGTTAGTTATTACGTCATTTTCATCTGTACTTGTCTGCTATGGCTAGGATCAAAGCAACGAGGAGTGTTGGAGTAGCAGAGGAGCGACGTGAAATCCAAGAAGAACAGAGTGCCTCACCTTCAGGAAACGAGGTCGCTCAGGAATGGCAGCAGCGCCAGCGAGCTCTGGAGGATGCAGTGAGGGAGTTGACAACAACAGTGAGGGCGTTGGTGGAAGTCCAAGCCCACGTAGTGCCGAGACAGGTGGACGCAGCACCTCCAGGCAGAGCTCGCCGCCGACCTTCAGAAGAAATACCAACTCCAGAGGGGGTAGCCATAAGGGAAAGGTCGCTGACCGAAGGATCAGCCCGCTCCTCGAACCTGCACCCAAGGAGAGCCAGAGGGCGGAACCAAGAGCGGGAGATCCCACCTCGCCAGAACGAGATAAGGGCGAGGGCGAGTATCGAGGGCGCCAGGCGCGAAGAGGGCAGCCGTGGGCCAGCACGAGTACGTGGACATCGTGCAGGTTATGAGCCCGAGCCGAGGAGGGCTGCCAGACACGCAGAAGCTCTCGGTGAAGAAGGCAGGTCACAGAACCGTTACTTTGGGGAGCAGAAAGTACCAGCAGATGGAACCCCAGTCGGCGATCATTGACCCAGGACCCAGTAGTAGAAGAGTTGTTGCAAAGGGTCCAGCAGTTGGAAGCTCGACCTGGAGGCCAGACTGGGGAAGAGCGGGACAACCGCCGAGCACCATTCACTCGGGAGATCGAGACAGTGCCCTTACCAGCAAAGTTCAAGCTCCCCAATATCCCTCAATATGGAGGCAGGACGGACCCCTATGACCACTTGGACGCTTTTAATGTGCAGATGGATCTTCAGACAGATGACCCGCTGGTCAAATGCCGAGTATTCCCAGCTACTCTAGGGGACGCCCCGCGAGCTTGGTTCAAAGCCTTCCAGCCCGCAGCATCGGAAGCTGGAGAGAATGTCAGAAGAGGTTCCTGGACCAGTATAAGGCATTAAGGAAGCAGCTCGCGCCAGCCTGCCACCTCGCAACCATTTTCCAGAGACAGAATGAATCCCTAAAGGACTATATTACTCGATTCAGAGAGGAGGTGAGTAATGTGGAAACGCCCTCTGACGAGAGTATTTTAACAGCTATCTCTGCAGGGCTCAGGAAAGATGGGAAGCTGTATGAAAGCATATACAAGTCCCCTGTGAAGGATCTGGGGGAGTTCTACGAAAGGGCAGCTAAAGAAGTCAGATGGGAAGAAGCCTTTGGGGCTAAGAAACCCAGTGGTCAGCGGGGTGAAGCAAGTGGTTCCCATCGTGAGAAAAGGAAGAATCCTGGTGGTGATAGGCCAGGGGAGCCGAGGAACCAGTCGGCCAACGTTGTGGCAAAGCGAGCTAGGCCAGGGCCGAGGATGGAGAGGCCCCGACGCCAGAACAGGTATGACAGCTATAGTCTGTTATCGGACAGGCAGGACAGGATCTTCGCCGCAGAAAGAAACAGGGAGAACTTTGGGAAGCCACCTCCGACTGGACCCCCTAACCGACGTCGGGACCCGAAGAAATACTGTGCCTACCATAACGAGAACGGGCACAATACCTCAGACTGCTGGCGGTTGAAGGATGCCATCGAAGAACTCATAAGACGAGGCCGCCTAGGAGAATATGTAGTACAGCCCGCTGGAAGGCGACCTCAGAACCAACGACCTCAGGGGCAAGACCAGCAGCCCGAGCAGCAACAGCCTCAGCGAGCTCAAGAACCAGAACGCGAGCCCGCTGTAAGAACGATCTTTACCATTTATGGTGGACCTCATGTGGCAGGTACATCTAACAGGTCGCATCAGAGGTACATCCGGGAAGCCAACCATACCTTGCTGGCAGAATATGGAGGAGTCGAAGGACCTACCAAAAGGGCAAAGGCGTCCTCAGACAGCATTGTGTTCACGGAGGAGGACGAGAGGGGAGTACGCTGGCCCCATAACGATGCCATTGTAATCAGAGCTCAGATCAGTAATGTCGAGGTGCGGAGGATAATGATCGACACTGGCAGCTCAGTCAACGTCATGTATAAGGACTGCTATGACCAGATGGGTTTAGGAGCTGAGCAGTTGATACCCTCGCCGGAGCCCCTCTATGGATTCACGGGAGATGCAGTGGTACCAATCGGCCAGATCAAGTTACCTCTCACCCTCGGGGAGCCAGGACGACAAGCTACAGTTCTTGCAGACTTCCTTATTATCAGTAGCCCTTCAGCATACAACGTGGTATTGGGGCGACCTTCGATGAATGAGCTAGACATGGTCACCTCAACCAGAACGCTGACAGTCAAGTTCCCGACTCCCAATGGAGTAGGCTGTGTCAAGGGCGAGCAGCAGTTAGCCAGGAGATGTTATGAAGATGCAGTAAAGATGGGAGTTCGGGGAAAGAAAGTAAATGTGGTCTCGGGTGGCCAACCGCGAGCTGCCTCTGAAAGTGGGGTAAGTGACGACCTCGACCCTCGCGAGGTGGATGCAGACAGGGCCACAGGACCCGTTGAGGAGTTAGAGGATGTGCGAGTCAGTGAGGCGGACTCAGAAAGATATGTGAAGATAGGAAGAGATCTACTACCAGAAGTGAAGACCGAGCTCGTAGAATTCCTAAAGAGAAACCTTGATGTCTTTGCCTGGAACCATGAAGATATGGTGGGGATAGATCCTGGTATTATGTGTCACCGACTGAATATAGATCCCCAGCACAGGCCAGTCCGACAGAAGAGGAGGCCAATGACACCAGAACGCTATGCAGCCCTGAAGGAGGAGGTTGAGAAGTTGCTAGCTAACGGGTTCGTTAGGGAAGCTCGTTATCCTGTTTGGGTCGCCAATCCAGTTCTCGTGAAGAAGAAGAACGGGAAGTGGAGAACCTGCATTGACTTCACCGATCTGAACAAAGCTTGCCCAAAAGACAGCTTCCCGCTGCCGAGGATTGACCAGCTGGTAGACGCAACAGCCGGGCACCAGCTACTGAGTTTCATGGATGCCTACTCGGGGTACAACCAGATCCCAATGAACCCGCAGGATGAAGAGCACACCTCTTTTGTTACAGATAGGGGTTGTATTGTTACAAGGTGATGCCATTCGGGCTCAAGAACGCAGGAGCCACCTACCAGCGACTGGTTAATACCATGTTCCAAGACCAGATCGGTAAAACCATGGAAGTATACGTAGATGACATGCTGGTAAAGTCCCGGAAGGCAATAGATCACGTCCACGACCTGGATGAGACATTCAAAGTCCTCAGAAATTACCGGATGAAATTAAACCCGCTGAAGTGTGCCTTTGGGGTAGCATCTGGTAAGTTCCTCGGATTTATGGTGAACAACAGAGGAATAGAGGCCAATCCGGAAAAGATCAGGGCGCTCGTGGAAATGAGGTCCCCCTCCAAAATCAAGGACGTGCAGAGCCTTACTGGCCAGGTCGCGGCTCTCAGCCGCTTCATCTCAAAAGCCACTGACAAGTGCGTACCATTCTTTGAAGCCATAAAGAAAGCCAAGAATTTCGAATGGAGTGAGCATTGTGAAGAAGCTTTTCAAAAGCTGAAGGAGTATATGGGCCAAGCTCCTCTCCTGTCCAAGCCAAAGGATGGGGAGAAGTTATTCTTGTATTGGGAGTCTCTGAGCACGCACTAAGCGCGGCCTTGGTAAGAGAAGAGGATAAGATGCAGCTGCCCGTATATTATATCAGTAAAAGGCTGGTTGATGCGGAGACCAGGTATTCACAAATGGAGAAGCTCACGTACTGTCTGGTAACTGCCTCCAGGAAGCTACGTCCCTACTTCCAAGCTCATCAGATTGAGGTCCTCACGCAGTACCCTCTCAGGCAAGTCCTTCAGAAAGCAGATACTTCTGGCAGGCTCCTCAAGTGGGCCATCGAGCTCGCTCAGTTCGACATAGAATTCAGACCTAGAACAGCATTCAAGGCCCAGGCACTCGCAGACTTCATTGTGGAATTCACAGGGCCAGTACCGGAGCAGGAGGAACTAACCGATAATCGAACCTGGGAGCTGTATGTGGACGGATCCTCAAACGAGCAAAGCTCAGGAGCTGGAGTAATGTTGATCAGTCCAGAAGGTCACAAGATCCTGAGTGCCCTAAGGTTCGGATTCCGAGCTACCAATAACGAGGCCGAGTACGAGGCGTTGCTTGCCGGACTTCGTCTAGCAAAGGTGGTGCGAGTTGAGCAGATAAAGATTTTCAGCGATTCTCAACTTATTGTCTGCCATGTCAGGGGAGAATACCAGACCAAGGGAAGGAGGATGTCAAGATACTTTCAAAAAGTGAAGGAGTTACTGGGGGCTTTCAAGGGGTTTGAAGTGAACCAGATCCCCAGGGCACAGAACTGCAATGCGGACGCCCTGGCCCGCTTAGCGACCTCCCAAGATGCGGATCTCCTTGAGTCTTTCCCTGTGGAATTCTTTTCAGCTCCTAGCATCGAGGACGAAAATGCAATAATAATCATACAGGTTCGGCCTAACTCCTGGATGAGCTCGCTAGTGAATTATTTGCAGGAAGAAAAGCTACCAGAAGACAAACTGGAAGCTCGTCGTATACGAGCTAGAGCAGCCCGGTACTGCATTTATGACGACAGACTGTACAAGAAGGGATTCTCAACCCCGTTGCTGCGATGTATAGATGATGAAGACTGTGAGGTAGTGCTAAACGATATCCATGCAGGTCATTGTGGGAACCACGCAGGAGCATTATCCTTGGCCCAGAAGGCTCTCAGACAGGGGTTCTACTGGCCAACCATGAAGCAGGATGCCTCAGATCTGGTGAAGAAGTGTGACAAGTGCCAGAGGTTTGCTAAGATCCCGCGAGCTCCACCAGCTTACCTCCAGCAGATGGTGAGTCCGTGGCCTTTCGCAATCTGGGGGATGGACCTAATCGGACCTTTGCCCACAGCCCGAGGAGGTTGTAAGCATGCCGTAGTCGCTGTGGATTACTTTACCAAGTGGGCTGAAGCTAAGGAGTTGGCAGAAATTTCCACGACGAAGATAGAAAAATTTGTGTGGGACAATATCATCTGCAGGTTTGGAGTTCCTCAGCAGCTCGTCACAGATAATGGTACTCAGTTCACTAGTGAGCAATTCATAGGCTTCTGCAGCGAGCTCGGGATCGTAAAAAGCTTCTCCGCTGTGGACCACCCTCAAGCCAACGGTCAAGTCGAGGCCGTGAACAAAATCATCAAGCAGACTTTGAAAACCAGGCTAGAGGCTAGAAAGGGGGCTTGGGCTGACGAGCTACAGAAGGTCCTCTGGGCGTACAGGACCACAGTCCGCAGCTCGACAGGAGAGACCCCGTTTTCTATGGTCTATGGAACGGAAGCCATGATACCGGCGGAATTTGAAGTCACCAGCCAGCGAAGGTCCTCGTTCCGACCTGAAGACAATGACCAGTTGCTCGCGGCCAGTCTAGACTTAGCCGAGGAAGCAAGGGAGACAGCTCGCTTGAGGGTAGCAGTATACCAGCAGAGGGTTGCCAGGTATTACAACAAGAAAGTCCGAGCTCGGAGCTACAAAGCCGGAGACCTCGTTCTCAGGTTAGTCCTCCCCGGAGCTCGCAAGACCAGCGATGGAGTACTCGGACCCAACTGGGAAGGACCATACCTCATCAAGCAGAATCTGAAGAACGGAGCCTATCATCTGACCAACATGGATGGATCAGAGTTACCCCGAGCCTGGAATGCTGAACACCTACGGCCATACTACACATAAGAACAGTCAGCCCGCTCTAACCTTGTACACAATTCTTTCTTGACGATTGTCTGTAAACGTACTTTCACTTGTTTTCTGTTGTATGTGTAATGTTTGATGCAGAAAGCAATCTGGTTAAACCAGCAAGTGTACATATAAAAAAAAAAAAAAGAGAGCAATGCTAATGAAATCTCTTTCTCAAGAAATCGAGTTACAGTCTATTTTTATGAAATGCTTACGCAAATGATCCAAAGGATCCTACACAACTGCAATGCTCGCTGGCCAAGGCTATGAGCATATTCTGACAACGAGTGTCCGTAAAGAGCCTCAATCAAGGACGCTCTATCAATTGACGCTCGATTTCTTTATATTATCCTCACAAAAGGAGGTTTACCTCAAGCGTTTCATTTCCTAGCTCGCGAATCAATTGCCCCGCGACCTCGCGGGAGGGGGTAAGGCCACGCCTCTCATATATAAAGATGCCCGCGGACCTCGCGAATCAATTGCCCCGCGACCTCGCGGGAGGGGGTAAGGCCACGCCTCTCATATATAAAGATGCCCGCGGACCTCGCGAATCAATTGCCCCGCGACCTCGCGGGAGGGGGTAAGGCCACGCCTCTCATATATAAAGATGCCCGCGGACCTCGCGAATCAATTGCCCCGCGACCTCGCGGGAGGGGGTAAGGCCACGCCTCTCATATATAAAGATGCCCGCGGACCTTGCGAATCAATTGCCCCGCGACCTCGCGGGAGGGGGTAAGGCCACGCCTCTCATATATAAAGATGCCCGCGGACCTCGCGAATCAATTGCCCCGCGACCTCGCGGGAGGGGGTAAGGCTACGCCTCTCATATATAAATCTGCCCGCGGACTCACCGAACGAGCTCACCCCTGATCTACGAATAAAGCCACGGGTTGAAATCTCAAAGTTTGGGAAAATGCTGCTGTCAAGCATGCTCAACGTCATTGAAACACAAGGTTCAAGAAAATTTCGAGCGCCGTACTAGCTGCAAGCTCTTGCCAATTTCTTAAGGCTTGTCCAGCTACATCCAATGCAGGACCAAATACCTTAATCGACCAAGGCTATTTGCCAAGCCCAAGCCCTAACGAGCTAGTGCGTTAATATAGTTGCTGATTACAGTTAGCAGGTTTGAGAGTTAATATGATTTTCACGATTGTGATTTACTTGACAAAATTTTAACACTTTGAGATAGTGTGATTATTGCCTGCTAACTGCCTATCATGTAGTTAAATATGCATATATACATACACTTGGACAAAATATTGAAATCATGCAGGAAATTTACTATTATGATTTCGAGCTTCGAGCTCGTTGTTTGAATTCAAACAAGTGAAAAATTACAAGAAGTCAAAATAAACAAGTGAAGTAAAGAAAAATGCTCTAGACGCCAGCCGGTTCATCTGAAGGAGCAGGATCAGCTGAGACTTCTACTGGGGGCTCAGCTTCAGGGACGGGCTCGGTGGAAACGGGCTCGGAAACTGGTAATTCAGGATGGACCTCGGCAGGAGGCTCAGGCATTGGAAGATCTTCTGAAGCTGGAGGAACCTCAGAGATCTGACCTGGCAAGAGGTCTGGGACAGCAGATGAATCAGTTGGAGGATTGGAGGAAGTATCCGCATGTTGCGCACTCCGAGCACCTGCAGTAAGCTCTACGAACTCTCGGATCATCTTGACCCCTTCTGACCCAAAGAAGGAGTAGTCCAGGTCCGGATAGCGCTCCCACATGCTATACAGAAACTCCCTCTCGACCTCTTCCTCGATCTTATCCCGCTCCCGAGCTACCCTGGCTTCAACGCCCTCCACGGTCCGAGCTAGCTTCTCCCTCGTCTGAGCCAGATTTGCCTCTGCTTCAGCCCGCATCTCCTCTGTCCTAGCGAGCTTCCCTCTAGCTGCTCCCAAGTCCCAGCTGTGCTGGCTTACCTTGTCCTCGGCGACCTGCAGCTTTACCTTTGCATCACCGAGCTCACCTTTCAGTCGATTTATTTCGCTCTGGGCCTTGCTGGCTTCGGCCTCCCTGCGAGCGGTCTCTTGTGACAAAGCCGCATCAGCATCCTTGAGCTTGGCAGAAAGCTCACCTTGATTTTTCTGAAGGAGATTGATTTCATCCTGTAGGAATTTCTTCTCCTCGTCAAACTGCACCTGAGAAATCCTGAAGGCCTCTTTCTCATTAATGTGAATTTCTGCCTCCCTTACTAACTTCGCAGACGCCATACCTGAGCTGAAACAACAAAAGAAATGGTACAAGATCCTTTGAAAAAGGAAGAAGAAAATCAAAGTCGAAGTATGAGAGGATGTGAACCTTACCAGCGCAGCGTGACGAGCTACATAGGTCGCTAGGGTACGGCCTGTAAGTTCTTCTTTCTGCAGCTGCGGGCTGCGCTTTCCCATCACGTCAGGCACGAGCTCCACGAAGCTGTTGAAGTATTCCATCTCCTTCGCCACTTCAGGGTGGACCCCGGAGTCTGTCTGTCCGCCCGTTGTTGACCTCGCGGGTCGCCCTGGCGCTTCTGTGCCCGGTTCCCGTCCGATGACGACCCCACCGACCGAAGGGACGGCAATGAAGTCCTTCTGCTTCGGGGCCGGGGGTGAGGCTATGGCCTTCCCTTTCCTCTTCCTAGTCAAGGCCTCAGACTCCGACTCCGAAGGTAAGTCCCCCCCAACAGAGACCGTGGCCCTCTTGGCTGGAGGGGTACTCTGCCTTTCAGCTGGAGCAGCTCGTTTTTTAGGGGTCGCAGCTGATCTTGTCGGAGAAGGAGCAACAGCGACAGCTTGTGAGGGCGCTCTCTGAGAACGATCTGAGGAAGAGTCGTCCACGTTGACGACCTCGGTCGGCTCGACAGGTGGAACCGACCTGAGAGGAGGGACGGACATAGCGAGCTTTCTTCCCATATTATCTGAAGAAGTGCTGGTGGTGAAGCTCGTGCTCGGTGACCCTTGTTGAAAGAGCTGTGGTTCTGGCTCTGACTGTGAAGGAGCAAGCAGGGCTGAAGCGACCTCGCTCGCTTGCCCTCTTATCCCCAAGTCCCGGACTTTGTTCAGAAGAGCGCTCGTGGCAGATGGCGCAAGACCCCGGTCTACCAGCTCGCTGCCAGAAGGAAAAAGGTTCTCTGCTGGTTCCTTGGCTGATGCATAGGCGTTCAAGATAGCGAGCTCGTCCTGATTAGGCTTGTATGCAGGGGCTGCGACAGCTGCAAAGCAAAAAACTAGCTTGTCAAAAAAAAAAAAAAAAAAAAAAAAAAAAACTAATGTTGTTTAAGTGCTTATGTCCCTACTGGGTTCCAGCACAAAACTCCTGTTGTTCAGCCCAGCAAGTGAAGGACAGGTGAACAGAGCCCAATTCGACTTATACTCCCCCACATTAGACTTAGTGCAATGTTGGGGTAGAAACTCCCTATACTCAGAATATTGGCGGGGCGTGGCATAATAGAGCCCGTCCTTCCCTGAGATCGCCTTGAAGCTGAAGATGCTACGGAGGATGCGGGGTGATGGAAACCTTAGCTTGTGCTTAACGAACGCCGCAGCCAGGGTGGTCAAGTAGGCGTACGAGTTCGGGGTTAGTTGGAATGGGGCAAGCTTCAGGTCTTTCAAGAGATCCTTGAGATATCCAGGAACGGGGAACCTGAAGCCGAGCTCCATATGCTCACGGCTAATCGCCACAAAGCCCTCAGGAGGGTGAGCGGCTCGGTCGGTGTCCTGGGGACATTAGCCCTGCACCCCAAGGGAAGGCTGATCGCCTCAGCCCAATCCTCCAGCTTTGAAAGAGTGACCAGCGAGGGCGTGTGCTTGAAAGGGTGGGGATCCGTTTCCTCAGCGACCTCTTCCCCTCCTTCGACCTCCTCAGCGGGCACGCTAGCTCGCGAGGTCGCGGCCTCGGCCTCACCAGTCTGACGTGCTGATGACCTCCTAGAAGTAGAGGCCCTGCCCCGACCAGTGCGTGAACGACCTGACATCTACAGCACAGAAGAAGCGACATCAGAACGCTTATAGCATGCTGAGCCTAACCAGACGCAGAAAATGAACTCTTAGAACTATTGTCCTACATGCCAGGTCGCACACTCGGCCTCCAGAGGGCAGGAGAAGCCCCTGAGACACGGCCCCGTCAGGTACTCTATCACCCTAAATATATGTGTGGCTAACCCTATGTCTACAGGTACCCTACCAGACAGTAAGGGGGGACATCTTCGTCAAAAGTCCTAAGCAACAGAACACGGCCCAGAGACGGGTCAGTCAGGTCGCCTCCAGCGTATACAGGAACGGACCGTATCACGACACAAAAGCAAAGCAAAAGAAGAAATACCTTGTTCAAGGTATGAGCGGCTTGCTGAAAACGGTGACTGATTCCTGCAGTATCAAGGTCCGAGAAGTCTGTCTGAAGATGAATAGTAAACCAGAGGAAATAGAAACGAAGGAAAAAATGGGAAGAAAGGGTGCTGTAGTCGTATCAGGAAAGCAAAAAGATGAATATGAGGAGACCCATGGATTATATATGCCAGCTCGTCCGCCCCTAGCCATCCGATCCAGCATAAAGGTATAACCGTCAAGGATCGAACGGTTGAGCATTAGTCTCGGTCGCACGCCATCACGTCTGTCAGTTACAAGACATGTGCATTTAATGCGTACGGTCTCGAGACACGTTTTTTCGGCTCCAACGCCTGAATGGACGCCACGTGTTGGCAGTTACAATACGAAAATTGAAACGGAACCAGAAGATTTGAAAATGGGCGCCAGTCGTGCATTTGGTTCAGCTCCCAGTCCGCAAAACGCACAGAGAGCTGGGGGGCTTGATGTTATGCCCATTTTCTGGACCAGTCCCGTTGGGCCAGTACATGTTTATTTAATTTGAAAAGGAACAAGGGCCCAGGAGGCCCAAGGCAGGTTCCAGCAGCTGCAAGCCCAGACCATGAGGCCGCCCAGGTCGCGGGCCAGCAACAGTTCTTCAGCATGTCACCTGCCAATGCTTTCAGCCCGAGGAGCTCGCGAGGTCGCACCAATTGCGAGCTCGCGAGGTCGCGCTGACCTCCAAATCGCCTCACCTCCTTTTCAGCATACACCTGGCTGACTAAAAAGTCTACTCATGAGAAACCGTGTGCAGCAAGCTGTCAGAATTACCAACTCCCATGATTTCCCGCCGGAAACTGTTTACACAATTACCCAGAAACATTAAATGAAGTAAGGACATCTGCAGGTATAATTAATGCAGCATGGCAATGTCAGAAGCAGTTGAAACTAGCCGTTGCTAGTTGCTTGTATAACATTCTTTTGTATTTTTTATTGTGAGCTCCCTTCCTCTATAAAGAGGGGAGACGTTTTTACTGTACAAACAAGCTGAACATACTAAAGAACTGTCACTCTGCCGGAATTACCCCAGAGTGGCCGTGGATGTAGGTGCAGTCACCGAATCACGTAAAAATCCTGGTGTTCCTTCTTTCTTTCACTTGCTCTTTCTCTTACTCTTATCTTCTCATTAAATCTGATCAACTACCAAAACCTGACATTCCTTTATTCGAACTTATTACTACCAACCTAGAACTTCATTAATCAACCATTAATTACCAAGTTCGCCGTCTGGGCCCCAGAATCTCTGGTTGACCGTTTCCGGACGTCAACATAATACATTATGAATAGTTCTAATGTAATGGTCCATCCTCTCATGGGTCGGCCAGGTTGGGGCTTGTCCCCAGAACCAATCCCGTTGCCCGACTTTGGCCGCACGGTTCTTCTAGCCCTATCACTTGGCAGGTACTGTTTTCTTGCCCTCTGAAGAATTTCCTCACCTCCCACACCTCTTAAACCTAAGATCAAGGGTTTATAGTCCATTGGAAAGCAATGTATGTACCAATTGAGATACAAATGCGTCTTTTTTATGTAACGACCCATCCTCTCATGGGCCGGTCAGGCTAGGACTCGTCCTTGGAACCAGTCCTGCTGCCTGGCCTTGGTCGCGCGATTCTTCTGGGCCGACCACCTAGAAGGTACTGTTTCCTTGCCCTTTGGAGAATTTCCTCATCTCCCACACCTCTCGAACCCAAGACCTGCCAGGTGGTTGGCCCAGAAGAACCGCACGACCAAAGTCAGGCAACGGGACTGGTTCCAGGGGCCCATGAGAGGATGGGTCGTTATATCTAATGTGGTGTTCGATTTCAATTAGAGGTTTCGATTAGGTTGGACACCCTCAACCCTTAAATTGAAGACCAAGCTTGCATCCAAATTTTTAAATTATAGGGTGTTATACTCATTTCCTCGTTCTTTGCCTAAATGGGCCAGTATATGCCCCAGACGCTTGAACAAGAGCAAGGGTCCAGAGGGCCCATGATCGGGACCAACAGTTTGAGGCCTAACCCGCGAGGTCGTTCAGGCCGCGAGCTCGCGATAGCTATTAGACCTTCTAAGCACGCGTCCTGCCCGTACCGCAAGTTCGTCGAGCTCGCGAGACCGCTCAGGTCGCGAGATCGCAATGACCCCCAGGTCATCTAAACCTCCTCTCTTGGACATGGCGACGTATCTCCAGCATGCATCATCTGACTGACCAGAGAGCTTATTTAGGGGATGTCGTGTGCAGCAAGTCATCAAAATTACCAACTCTTATGATTCTCCGCTGGAAACTACCTGCACAATTACCCAGAAGCATTCAATAAAGTGAAAGCCTCTCCTGGTATATTAAATGCAAACGTGTACAAGAAGAGAATAGTGACTACTTTTACAATTAATGCAGTATGACTATGTCAGGATTAATTGAAACTAGCCGTTGTCAGTAACGTGTGTAACTTTCTTTTATATTTTCTTTTTGTCATCTCTCCCCCTCTATAAATATGGGAGACATTTTACTGTACAAACAGGTTGAACATACTAGAGAATCGTCACTCTGCCGGAATTACTCCAGAGTGGCCGTAGATGTAGGTGCAGTCACCGAACCACGTACAAATCCTTGTGTCATGCACTTCTCTCTCTCTCTCTCCCCTTCTCTTTGATCTCTCATTAACCACCTCATTAAATCCGACCAACCTCCAAGACCAACATTCTTTCACTTGAATTAATCACCACCAACCTGGAACCATATTAATTATCCATTTACCACACTTCCATTAGTACAATAAGATCCTTTAATTATCAAGCTCGTAGTCTGGGTCCCAGAATCTCTGGTTGACCGTTTCCGAACGTCAACATAGGGGTAGCGATAAACATTGAAGATCCATGAACCTGAAAATTCGAGTTTGAAAGTAGATTGAATCTAAAAATTAAAATTAAAAAAATATATATCGTGCATAAATAATAAATTATAACCCTGTGGACTTAGACGGGGAAGCCCGTTCTAAACAAGACAAACAGATAAGATTGGACCTCACAAAAATTTTTAAAGCTTGATCTATAACTCTCAAAGTTGATTACACATTCAAATTTTAGGCTCAAACCTTCTAAATGACACCCCTAATTTCAATTCGATTCAATGCCACCAACGTTTCTCTGACCTTCTAAAGTTCTAATATTCCCCAAAAACATCAACACTACCAGTAGTCGAAGGCGATTGCAGCGGCCACAAAATTTGATGTGAGGATTTCTTAAAGTCTTTAGTCGAAAGAAAGATAATTAATATTATAAATATTTGCTGTTTGTGTTGCACTGTGGTACTGGTAACGCCCAAAAATTTCTCCTGATGCTAACCAAGGTGTCAATGTCATCGGCTGAAGCTGACGCCACATTCCACGTCATCGGTTTCGGATGTGGCAATCGAGACTTCGTCTTCAACTGAATTTGACATCCATAAATGATACCGAGTCGAGAAATTACGATGTATTGCTTTTTCACAGAGCCAATGCGACGGTCCTCGAGCTCTAGGAATTAAAAGGCATATATTGTTTTGGCCCCGTTGCATTTTCGTCTTTTTACAAATTACAGATATTTGAAAATCAGAAGATTTTAAAATGATGCAGGAGGTTTTTAAACAATTTCTGACAATAAAATTATAAGAAGTCAATTACTCATACTTTATGTCCAAATTGAAAAATGTAAACTAATTAACCACCGCCACCGGATCTTTCGATATCATAGATTGCAAGCAAAGAATGATATTGTAGTTACTAGTTACCTTCTCCTTGTACAATTCTTCCATAGTAACTTAGAAATGTGGTGGCGTAACGGTGAGTCAACTCCATCTGTTTTTAGTTTTTTAAATAACAGATTTAAATATAAATAAGTCTCAACCTTTATGTGAAAGATATAAATTGCTCCCTCTTAATATTTGGAAACAATCATTCGAGTTGTATTATTGGAGTTTCATTTGAACCAATCTTAATAATTTTTTTATTCTTATAAGATATTAGATTATCCAAAAAAGAAAAATTCTTTCATAGTAATATTCAAAAGGAAATAAAAAAACAAAAAACTGGTGTAAACAGTAAATTAAGGTAATATCATGCCATGTAGATATAGTGAGTCTAGTTCAAATTGATTGTTAAATCAATAGATCTATAATATCTATAAAATAAAACGTGTTCAGATCATGCCATGTGTAGTGCCCATCACATTTATTTTATGTGTCAGTATGGAAGGTCGGTCCATGTCCATGGCCCCGAACCTACACTAAATCTTGACATAATTCAAAAAAAAAAAAAAAAAAAGGCATCCCGAAAAAAAGAAATAAATAACTCTGCAAAGGTTTGCTTTTTATATATAATTTGCTGGTCTATTTTATAAGTAGAGTAATAATACTATAAATGTTAACAAGGGCAAATGGGGAATGGTCGGGTGCCCCCATTTTTCTAGTCTTACTCATCCCTATTTGGAAACAAAATGGGATGAGGCTATTTGGGGGTAGGTTCCCCCATCCCCATGCCTGCTCCTAAGAGTGGATATTTTTAACTCAACTTAACAAACTCAATCCAATCCAACCATGTTTTATTGGGTTGAGTTAGGTTAAATCTTAAAAAATTTAAGATAGGTTAAGTTGAAAATCAAATTGGATTGGATTGAGTTGAAAATTCTTAAAAAAATTTTAATCCAACCCAACCTAACTTGACAAACGTCCATCTTTAATCCTAAATTCAAAATTTTCTCTTTCTTCTAGAAAAACATTTGTTAGACATAAATATCAATAATAGCCGTTGTAGTGGATTGAATATTTTATTTTGAATCATCAAATATTTATTTATATTCGTTTTATTTGTAATCAAATTACTAATACTATAAAAGTTATCAACTAAACTTTTTATGCTTCATGATGGATTAAATCCAATCCAATCAATCAACCTAATCCAAACCAATTTGATTATTATTAGGTTAGGTTGAATAATTTGAAAGAATTTATTGGGGTTTTTCGAAAAATTTTTAACCCAACCCATCTTAGGTTGAGGAATTTTCAATCCAATCCAACTCGAACTTGAAAATGCTCACCCCTACCTCTTCGTCCATTTCTTTCATTTCACTTGTTTTCCATTTTCTCATTCCATCTCGTTTGACTAGAAATTAAAAAAAATATATGTATAATTAAAAAAACAATTTACAAATAATTTTATATTTTCAATACATTAAATCCACAATATTTCAACACATGAATTCTACAATATTGCATTACAATTATAATCATTTTAGGTAATATATTTCATTTTTATATATGTAAAAAGGGAAATGAGGTAAATTATTATAATTAATTTAAGGTAATATATTTAATTTTTTATATTAAATATAAAAAAAATTAGGACAGAGATTTAGGAATTAGGGCCCCGTTGACAACTTTAAATAAACATCCCAACATGATCTATTTCTAAGAATCTAATATTATCCTTAAAAAAAATTACTAAAATGATAAATAATTTATAACTTCACCCACAAATATTAATTACTTCCTCATATATATGATAGAGTAATGCCTGACTCCCCAAAAATTTTATATAAATCCATACACAAATAATATGACATATGAGTTGTCCATATTTTTAAATCATGAGATGATGTGATAATTAATAGAATATTGACAATTTATATATTACAGCATTTTGGTGTGAACTTGGACAGAATTTTTGAGAAGCTTAGCATTAATTTTGAGCAAATCCATGTCCAAATAATATGATATGTAAGTTGTCGATATTTTATTAATTATCACATCATCTCATAATTTTATAAATTGACAACTCATATACTACATCAGGACATGAATTTGAGTAAAATATTTGAAAGTCTAGTATTACTCATATGATAAAACATTTTAACTCTGTCAAACCCTTAACTTCTCTTTTAAATACGAATTTCAATTTTCAAATGTCTAGCAATTTTTTAAGGAAATAAATTAATTTCAGAATATTGAGAATGATTTTAAAATACTAATTTCAAATATCAAATAATTTTTAAGGAAATAAATTAATTACAGAATTTGAGAATGAATCAAAATTACGATGAAATTATTGAATTTAGTTAAAAAGGAAAAAACAAAAAAGGAAAAAATGTTTAAAAGAAAAAAAAAATAGAACATATATTAAGAAGTTTGTTTTATTTCAAATACTCTATAAGTAATTGTGGATCAATTTAAATTTGTTTTCTTCATAATACAATACATCTATTGAATCGAGATAAAAAAATTACACATTAATCAAATAACAAGAAACTTGTTTGAATGTCATCATATAACTTCAAAAATTAAATCCAAATAAAACTCTCTATATATTTTAAATTCTAATTTTTCTAAATTGACTCTTTTTATATATTTTATATTTTTTTAAAAGAATATAAATTAATTTAAAATGTGAAGAATAGTTTAAAACCTTTTTAAAAATTGAAGATAAAATGATAAGTTTTAAATTAATTATTATTAGAAGGAAATCATAATCTACTTGCTTTTTTTTGGGGAAAAAATCTTAAAATTTTAGCAAAATTAATTGGATAACAAAATAAGTGTTGTGAGTTATTTAAAAATAATAAAAAAAGGCAATATTGGTATTAAACTATTAATTTAGGTTTATTTGCAAACTATAGATTTTTCATAGTTTTGATGAGGTGTACTTATGAAATGGGTGTATACACAATTTATGAGGGGTGAAAATATCAGAAATATCGCCACTCCTCAAATTTATTAAAAAATTTAATCTAAACAATATGACAAATTGATTTGTAACACCATATTATTATGAAATGATATATTGATAATATGATGGTAACCAATCATCTTTATTATATATATATATAAAATATATGTATCACCTTGCCTCTCTCACTTGAAGAAATTTTTGCACATAGTAACACTATTCTTATGATATTTTTTCCATTATAGATGTGATAAAATATTTTATCCAAAGTTTACTCCTAATTTAGGACCTTGAAGGAGGGAAAAAAAAAGAAAAGAGAAATAAAATTATTTATTATTTAGTGTACAAATCAGATCGGGTTATTAAATGAGAGTAAAAAATCCTTTAATAGTTCTTTTATATTTTTTATCTTGATTTTTATATAAAAATTAGAATTTGAATAATGTATAAGAGAAGAAAAATATAATAATTCTAATATTTATTATTTTTATATTGATATATCAATTAATTATATATAAGATAAAAAAAAACTGCCTCCGTCACCTTATTTTAATGGATAAGCCACCTTAGGACAGCAACTCATATGTAAATTAAAACTTCATCCTGTTTATATGAAACTTCAAAATTACATCACAAACTTCTGGTTCTGAGTATAGTTTCCGTATGATGTAATTCAGAAATTCCACTTCTTTATAATTAATATAGATTTTTTTGTAGGGATTAATTGATTTAAATTATAAATTCCAATGTTACGCTCACATTAGTAGACGTCATAATAATTTTTACTTTTGCTTTTCTTTTTTCATTTTTCATTTTTTTTTTTTTTCTTTTGAAACATTAATTTTCACCTTTTCATATTTCTATAATATTATACTTACTATATCTCTCAATAAAAATATAATACTTACTGTAAATAAATAAATATCATGATAATTTTTACCTTTTCATTGAATAAAAACACGAAAAGATTCTCTTTCCAGAAAATACATGACATGATTCACGTGGGATGCGTCACAATCCATGACGATAAAGGCTTTATCAAAACAATCCAAAGTGTTTTGGTTGACCCCTTGCCTATAATTGGCATGGACGGAATCGTGATAAGAGACGTGTCGTGTGGATTGTTTGAACCGCTTTTAGGTAACAACTTATAGCTGATAAGCACCAACGGATTTATATACAAACAAAAATACAGAAGGGATAATATAAACTGTCCAAAATTGGTTGAGCTTTCAATGGATAGCACTTCCGATTTATTAAATTGGACGCTCGTGAACGCAAATACTCCCAAAACTCCATCAAGTGGGACCCTTTTTTCTCGTCCTTTTGCATCGTAGTCTTAACCCGCTCACGTACACTTGTTCACGCACGTAATTTGGATCCCCGATCTCGCACTTCCAATTCAGATGCTTCCCAAAAGATTTGCTTAAAATATAAAACAAAAAAAATTGAATCAGTATCACTGTATTTGATTCACATTTATGATTCAGAGTTGCAGTCTCTCTCAGTCTCAGACTCTCACAGGATTCTGAATATATACGAGAGACATACGAATTTGCATGAAGGAATCATCGTTTTATTCTACCATTTTGAACAACATTTCTCGGCGCTAAATACAGTATGTTTATATTCACCAAACAGATACAGCCGAGTTCATCATCATCATCATCATCTTTTGAGTTTTGAGTCGGAACGTAGTTAGAAAACTGTCCACTCTGTTTGTTCTGTTTTTGTTTCTCTATTATCAAATCTATGCATTGCTTTCTTGTTGTGTTTGGATTTGATGTTATGATGATACGACGCTGGTGATGATATTTGCGATCAATCAAGTATATGGACTAGATTATTATTGTGGAATTTTATTTCTCACCAAGGTTTTGTATTCTTATTAAATTTGTGTAAGTTTGTCGTTTCATTGTTTTTGTTTGATTTTCATTATGTTTTCGCCACAGTAGTTATGATTATCAGTCGTCAATTTAAATTATTTGTTTATAAATTGCTTGTGCCTGAACATTCTGCCAGTACAGAACTGGCTTGTGTACCGTTGAAAAGGAGCACTAATTTGCTGGGTTTATGCAACTGATAAAGTGTGTGATTTGTCATTTTTGAGTGGGTTTCAACGTTGATTATATTGTGCATCTCGTTGTCATCCTTTACATAATGTGTTGCTCTGTTTTAAGTATTGAATTATCATACAACAACCCCACACTGGAATTAAGGAATCTTTCTGTACATGTTTGGTGAATTGTCTCACTTAATCATAGGTAGGTAGATGAACATATGAAAATTAAGTGGAATTTTGTTAAATATAATTGAAATACAAGTATACAACCGTCTTTTTTATAAGAATGATGATGAATGTAAATGGGTTTCATGTTTAATTATAAATTTGATTATTTTGAACAATTTGAAATGACATGGGAAAGAAGAATTTGTTGTTTCATTGGATAATTATTTGTGATACTCTAACAGTTTTGTACACCATGCTTGGAAATGGAGTTGTTGGAATACTCTCTGAGTCCGTAAATAAATGGGAAAGAAGGGCACCTTTAACTCCAGCGCACTGTGCACGGCTCCTACATAGTGGCAGGGAGAAAACTGGGGTGGCTCGCATAATTGTGCAGCCATCAACAAAGCGCATACATCGTGATATACAATATGAGGATGTCGGTTGTGAAATATCTGAGGATCTGTCAGAATGTGGTCTTATTGTGGGTGTTAAACATCCAAAGGTGCTAAAATCCTCCGTCTTTTGCTTTCAGTGTGGCAGCAATGTCTGGAACATGACATAATTGTTTGATTTTGGTACAGCTGGAGATGATTTTACCTGATAGAGCTTATGCATTTTTTTCACATACCCACAAGGCTCAGAAAGAAAACATGCCTTTGTTAGATAAGGTATCTCTTTATTCACATGCTTATATGGATAGGTATTTATTGATGAAGTTGAGTTTACCTCTAATGTTTGTGTATATGTAGATATTAGCAGAGAGGGCGACACTTTATGACTATGAGCTTATCGTTGGAGACGATGGGAAAAGACTAATTGCATTTGGAAAATATGCTGGTAGGGCTGGAATGATTGACATCTTGCATGGATTGGGACAGCGTATGTGTCATCACCTTCATTCTTTTTTTCTTCCCGTATAATTTCTCACTGCAATTTATCAGTTGGTTGGCTATTGATTAAGGTTTGCTTTCTGTTATTTTCTGTAGGTGTTAATAACTTATGCACACTGTCTATATTTAGTGGATGTAGTAAGGTCTTAATAGTGGATGTTGTATCTTTAAATTTACAAAATTGGAGTTTTCATTGGGGTGACTGAAATGGTTTATTGTGGTCAGATTTCTATCTTAGTTTTAGAAACAGGATATTTGATCTGTACTTTTGCTTTTCATCTATTCAATTACACAGCTCGAGGTAGTGCTTATGTCTAAATCTACTATTAGAAGTTATTTAGTTATGTCAAAGTTTTAATACTGTAGTCCTATAGATATTTGGGAATGTGTTGCAGTTACCTGCTTACTATGAAGTTGCCGGCAATTTGATCTTCACTTTTTTTATTTTTTAAATGTATGAATAATTGCAGGCTATTTAAGTCTTGGATACTCAACACCCTTTCTCTCATTGGGTCAATCATACATGTATACCTCCTTGGCTGCTGCTAAGGCTGCAATAATTACTGTGGGTGAAGAGATAGCAACTTTTGGATTGCCAGCAGGAATCTGTCCGCTAGTTTTTATATTCACTGGTTCTGGAAATGGTATTGTAACTCCCCAGTGTGCTGCCTTTTCAATGATCTATAATGTTTTTACTGAACAGTCAATAGTGTGATCATTACAGATGAGGATTTTTGTTCATTATATTTCTACTTTACAAATAACTTTACCTTGCTAATTTATATTTTTTTTGCAGTCTCTGTTGGTGCACAAGAAATATTTAAGCTTCTTCCTCACATTTTTGTTGATTCAAGCAGACTTCCTGGATTATTTAAGAATGTAAGTTTTATTTCGAGGTTTTACCTCTTTCCAATAAATCTAATTGTGTGGCTTGGGTATCATAAGGCAATAATATTATGGTTTACTGTCAATTTCTTTAGAGATTTTCTGCATTTGCTCTTTCTGTCCTAAGATGGAGAAAATTGCATATAACTTCCATTTCCTTTAGGAACAGAATAATGAGAGGTTTGGTTCCATAGTGGCTGCTTTAGTCCATATTTGAGGAAGCATCTGAGCTCTTGTCTCATTTTTTTCTTTTCCTTGGAACTTAATCCTTAAGATAAAGACGCATTCCTGACCAGGAAAATGAAAGAAAATGAGACTTTTTTGCTCAGTGATGATTATTTGGAAGGCTCAGGTTGGCCTCATAAATGTTGGGTTCCAATATTTCCTGCACAGCATATGTGGCAGGAATACCTAGTGTTTGGATATATGTCAATTACATCCAATGAGTTGAATTCTGCCTACGGTATCAACATTATTCAAGTCTTTTCTTTTCTCTCTTCTTATTCTTACTTTTTGTTTTTTAGGCTAGCGAAGGTGCAAGGACATCGAAGAAATTCTTCCAAGTATATGGTTGTGTTGTGACTAGTGAAAACATGGTTGAACCTAAAGATTCGACAAAAGGATTTGATAAGGTAAGTAATTTTAAATTTATTGTCTTGGTATTTCCATTTGATTTGTTCTTCTTTCTAATGGGCAAGAACACCTTAAATATTTTTTTTATGTAAATTATTTATGCTCATACTGTTCCATATTGCATAGTTGATAAATTAAATGGTGATTGTTACACATATCTCATCTCTGGATACTTATGACTAATTACTCAAACAACACAAAGATAAATAATTATATAGATTGATAGTACCGATCAAATATGATTGAGATTGCAGTTGATATTACACAAAATAGGATAACCCAAATATTTGTTTATCTATGTATTTTTTTTTTTCAGGCAGACTATTATGCTCATCCAGAACACTACAATCCCATTTTCCATGAAAGAGTGGCCCCATATGCATCTGTTATTGGTATGTCATACTTTTGCCTAGAAACATATATTCTGGCAAACAATATGCCTTTCTGTGTTGTTGTAATTAGTTAAAAGTCAATTAAGCAACTTCTTTTCTAGACGATAAGAGATTGTGTTATTGGGATGAACTTTTATTATTAGGACTCATGTATTCTTCAGGAAGTCCTTTAGATAGTTCACCCTTTGTTTATTTATAGTTATGTGAATTTTGTAATTTTAACAGGATTTTATATTTAGATCTTTGGTTGGTCACTGTATCAAGATCTTTAAAGTGATGATGCTTATGCTTATGATTTTTTTTTTTTTTTTACATCTTCTTGCTCTTGTTATTTTAATGCCATGGCCCATATAACAACTTTGTCTCTTATATTACTCTACCCTGGAATTTTGTTGACTTTGTGTGCGTTGTATGTTTGATTAATTTCTTGTTAGTAGGCTGCATGTTTGTACTTTTGATGCTTTTTATTTATTTATTATTTTTTTCCCTTCCTAATAACATTACAGTCTTGCATATGAGTGAATTTGAAGCTAAAATGCTAGTTTTACTGGATAAACCGAAAATTTATGGTTCAGCTTCAGTCAATTGTGTTTAGGGTTGGTGTGAAATTGGAGGGCCACTGTCTTCAGGTATGAAGTGGACTGAGGGTTTGCAGCTGCTAATGTATCTGCATGTAATTGGACTGAACAGTTGAAATACTGTTGGTCCTTAGGTTTTAGAAAGTGTATCATCTCAACATCATGAGTAGGGGAGTAAAAAAAACATCATATAGTGGCAACCTTATGATTACTTATGCTGTTTAAAATCCTGTCCTATCATGAATTAGAGGAGTATGAAGATCATGGTATAATGGAAACATCATGTTCTCTTACACTGTTTTAAATGCTGTCTTATCATTAAATTATCAAGCCTTCTTGTTAATATGAGAAAATTAGTGTACAAAAAATGAACAGCAATTTTGTTGAGCTTGCTTTGTGTAGTTGATAAGAGCTTTATAACATTTAGCACTTAAATGTCTGCAGTTGTGGTGTGTTTTGTCATTAAATATACTTGATATGATCTTATGTTAATATATTTCCATCTAGATGCATGTTTTGCTGATTATTTTATTATTATTATTATTATTCTTTTTGTGATGGATGTGTCACTTTCTAAATTTACTCTTTGGTAGTCAATTGCATGTATTGGGAGAAAAGATTTCCTCGTTTATTGAGTACCCAGCAGCTTCAAGATCTAACAAAGAATGGATGCCCACTTGTTGGAGTTGCTGATATAAGTTGTGATATAGGAGGTTCATTGGAGTTTGTAAACCAAATTACACATATTGATTCACCTTTCTTCAGGTACTAAGTTGCTAAATTCATGTCATTTTGCCAATTATCTTATGTTAACTGCTTTAATGTATATTTTCTGTTTGCAGTTTTTCTTCATTTAAGTTATCTAAATGTAGTTGCAGTGATGATTTCTATAGTACTGTTTCTCAACATAAGCTCAATGTGTGTATCATTTATCATCAAACAATACGTATATATCCCATTTGGTATATTATCATCATTTGGTGCAGAAGTTGAAAAGTAACTTTAGGAAGCATATTTTGTTTCTCTGAATTCTTTGGACAACAAGGAAACAAGATACAAGACTGGCTTTTTTCTGTGATAAGGTCACTTTGTAGAGGAGGTAGAGAAGGCATAGGGGAAGTTATCGATAAAAAGTAGAAGGGTGTAGTTCTTTACCTCAGAAACTTGGTGACTTAGGAAGATTTCTTGGTATGACAACCAAACAGATAAAAATGGTTAAGGAAAATTAAATTGAAAATATCTTGTTGATCTTCTCTATTTTTTAACATGCATGATAAATGTCGGGCTCTGTCAGAATATGCAATTTAGCAAGATTTTCATTTTTTTGTTCTCTGTAGTGGAGTAGGCAGAATTATAGATGCTGTTGAGAATTCCAATAATGATGTTTTACAATCATAATGCCATAACATTTTATAACAATACTATCCATTCAAATCTATGAGATAGGGATGTAAAAATTCAAATATTGAAAATCATGATAAGAGATTGGTTTAAACAGGTCTTAATCTGATAGTTATTTAATATTTTCATCTATTTATGTATGTATTTAATAGTTTTTTATGAAGCTGTCAATGACGCAGAGTCCTTACTTTTGACAAGGATACAGGAAACCATAAGATTTTTCCAAATCTTAATGAATTCATAGAAGCTATATTTTCATGAATTTCAAATATTTATCATGTCGTGTTCCATGCCAAAAGTTTCTGACTATTGTTAAATTTTCTGTACTTTTAATCACTTATCATATAATTTTATCTTGTTGGCCTGTAAATTTGCTTCTTTGATAACACATTCAATTCGAAATGCTCTTGTTTTATCTTTCTGTTTATAATGTGGTCAATCATTGTTCTTTAGATACAATCCTCTGAATGATACATACCATCATGACATGGAGGGTAGTGGTGTGGTGTGTTCAGGAGTTGACATTCTTCCAACAGAGTTCGCAAAAGAGGTGTGGTACTCTTGTCCATGATCTTTATCAAATTAAATTACATTTAAGTTTTCTGGTCTTTTTTAACATTCCATTTAATTTGTGGAAAGTCTTCCAAACATTTTGGAGACATATTATCTGAGTTTATTGGCAGTTTAGCTTCTACAACTGACATCACAGATTTACCTTCACACTTAAAAAGAGCTTGCATAGCCTATAAGGGAGCACTTACATGCCTTTACGAATATATTCCACGTATGAGAAGTTCTAATTCTGAGTAAGCTTCTAGTTCTGTTTGCTATTTCCATGCGTTTCCCGTTTACTTTCAGTAATTTTATCCTATCAAACACAGCCGCCAACTTGATTTACCAGATCTGGTTATGTAGACTGAGACTTGGTAACAATTATGCTTGGCAATCCTACAATAGTTTTATATAAAATGTTTATTTCTGAAAAAAACTTTTAATTATTCAGCCTACATCTTTTAAAGCGTGGATTACTATTGATTTGCAGAGATGTATCAGTTAATCTTGAAAACAGCCACTCAAACAAGAAGCAATACAACATATTGGTAGGTTCAATTTTGCTTTAGATGTTTGTTTCTCTTATTCCTCGCCAAATATAAATTTGTACACCATGCAAATTACTGTACTGTGTTAGTACCAAAGGAGTTGCTTCTTTATTGTCTATTAATTCTAAATGTTGAATGTATTATATCTGGTTAAACATTGCTGATCAAAATTTTCATTGATAGGTATCGCTGAGTGGACACTTATTTGATAAATTTCTGATAAATGAGGCATTGGATATTATTGAAGCTGTAGGTGGCTCCTTTCACTTGATTAAATGCCAAGTGGGACAGAACAGTGATGCTCTATCATACTCAGAACTTGAAGTAAGTAGATAAATCCTTCTTTTATTTTTGAAATGTAAGTTTGGAAGCATGTGTATGTGAATCTTGAACCATATGAAAAAAACCTTTCGTACCTTACCTCAAAATTGCATTGCTGTTGATAAGCAGTGTGTGTCTTGTGGCCAATGGTAGCACCATATTATTTACTTGTATGCTTTGTGATGTAAGGGATAATTCTTTCTTGTTATTTGCATTTCCTAAATTCGTCATTTTTGTAGACATTACTTATTTTTAGATCCATGTAACCCAAATGAATGAGATAGGATTTTGTGAATGTGAGCTAAAGCATTTGTTCTTACTCTGTTTAGCAGATGTTTTGTCATTTTTATAGTCTTCCAAAGAATAATTATAGTAGTATGTCAAATATATATATATATTTATTATAATTATAGTAGGGAAAACATCATCCTACAAATGACATTCTTGATTCTTTAAACATCAAAGTTATATAAATTAATGTTCTAAGTGCATAGCATGGTTCAGATGTATATTGTTGTAAATCTGCTTTATCTCGCTATATTTATCAGGTTCTACATCATGTTTTAGTGTGATCTTTTTCATGAGACTGAGATTCCTAGGTTGAATCTCTTTATATGTTGTCTCATTGTTTTGACAGGTTGGCGCAGATAATAGGGCAATTCTGGATCAAATAATTGATTCTTTGACCTCTCTAGCTAATCACAGTGAAAATGACGGCCAAAGCAAGGGGAACAATAGGATCTCCCTGAAGGTTGGAAAGATTCAGGAGAGTAACAATAAGAAGGAATCTGACACAAAAACAAAGAGTGCGGTTCTAATTATTGGTGCAGGCCGGGTCTGTCGACCGGCTGCTGAGCTCTTAGCATCAATTGGAATTGCTTCATCTGGCCAATGGCTTAAAACATGTCTGGGAACTGACATTGAAGAGCAAAATGGTGTCCGAGTTCTTGTTGCATCTCTATACCTGAAGGATGCAGAAGAGGTATAACTGACCAAAACCCTGTTGTTTGACTTTTTGTACACTCTAGCATCATTAAACTCTTTTCAGAGCATAAGAATTTTTCTGTGTCCTAGTTGTGAATAGTTTTTAACTTTAGTGTACATAAATCAGACACAGCATGCATAAATACATTTGTAACATGTATGTTTAAGAATATCTGAATTGCAGTGCATGTTATTTGTTTTGCCTTTGAATTTCCTGTTCTGATATTAAAGATTTGATTTAGATCATTGAAGGTATTCCAAATGGAGAAGCAATACAACTAGATGTGACGGATAATGAAAGTCTTTGTAAGTACATAGCACAGGTAAAGTTTTTCTCAGAGCAAGTATTTGGTAGATGTATTTGCAATCACTATCAGTGATCCTTCAAATTGTAATAGTCCAATAAGCATATTAATATAAGAACAATATCGTTGGAGTTGGCATCTGACATGCCCTAAGAAGATATGAATGCTATTTAGCAGAAAACCTATAATGTTCTAGCACCTGTGCAGTTCTTGCCATTTAAGTAGAAAAAAATAAATTAAATAATTAAATAAATAAAAGAGAAGGTTTGTAATCTCCATGATATTGTTACTGGTTACTGAGAGAACCACTTTGCTTGTCACATTTGATCTATTTCTGTGGAATGGCATTCTAGATTATGGGGCCTCGATCACCTTTTTCATTCATAAGTTTAGTCTTGTGCAGGTTCAGGTTGTTATAAGTTTACTACCAGCTAGTTGCCATGTTATGGTCGCAAATGCATGCATTGAGGTATTTTAAACTTTCTCATCATTTTTAGTATTATTACTAATTCACTGTACTTGCAACTGAAGGTTAACAGTATTACCAGATGAAGATGAAGAACGCAGGGATAATAGTTATAATACCTTGCATAATTTCAGCAAGCAAATAGATGCAATTTATGAATTATCAGAGTCTCAATTTGATTCAATAGGACTTTATGTAACTAAAGATAATCTTAATAACTAAAATGTGAGAGAACAACTTTTGTATTGTAAAATAAACTCTTTATATAAAAATCTGGTTAATCTTATGAAAAGTGTATACTTTTGACTATCAAAGTTGTTTAGTAACTACTTGCTCAATAACGTCAAGAAACTTTGCTGGTAAAGAGGGGGAAAAAAAAAAAAAAACTAATGGAACTTTAAAAAAATAGCATTTTTGATCTCAGATTGAAATTTGGCACAGGTATTTAAAAATGAAACAAGAGTCTCTTTTATGACAGACACTTGGAAAACCTTTAATATGGCTTTAATATATCAAAGTAAAATTATGAGAAAATCGACTTTGTAACTGCTATATAATCTAAATGTTGAGGCATGAATGGAGAGGTGTTGAATGCTAGCATTAAAACATATTTTATTGGGTTTATTTACTATTAAATGATGTTCATTAACTCTTCCATCCGGCTAAGAGCATAACTGTATCTGCAGCTTAAGAAACATCTTGTCACTGCTAGCTATGTTGATGATTCTATGTCGAAGCTGGATGAGAAGGCCAAGAATGCTGGTATTACAATTCTTGGTGAGATGGGTTTGGATCCAGGAATAGGTACTTACATCCTAATCCTTGCTAATTTGCTACAATAAATAATTTCTTAGAGACACCTGACTGTTCGAATAATATAGTAGGAAGTTCATTTCTTTGACATATTCAGAATGTAATTGAAAAATAAGTTGTTTTCTGTAATTTATCACTTGCTGCGCAAAGAATTGTTTCATTTTCTGACATGTGCTCAATGCTTTTCTAACATTACGAACAAAAAACATGCGTATGAAACATAATTTGCTTATGGTTCCTTTTCCCCTTTTTTATGCTTCTCTTCCTCATATTTGTTGTTCTGTGGATATTTGAAGCACATTATTCATTTACAAGTTTTCATTTATAGATATTTGTCTTGGGTAACTCTTGGCTGCACAACCAGTAAGTCTCAGATCCTAAAAAGCTGATCAGAAATTAGTTTTATTGTAATTAATGCATATTGATTGCTTCAGATCATATGATGGCAATGAAGATGATCAACCAAGCACATGTTCGGAAGGGGAGAATAAAGTCTTTCATTTCTCACTGTGGGGGACTCCCATCTCCAGCAGCTGCAAATAACCCATTAGCATATAAATTCAGGTATTCTTTTGGAATTCCTAGGACTGAAACCACTCAACATTAATAGATTTGTTATTGGCTGGGCATGCAGCTTAGTGCTTGGCACATGGAATTAGCAGGAAGTTATTACATGTATGCTTATGCATGTGTCCATGTGTGTGTCTGCATGTGTGTATCTATGGTGTTATATGTCTACATGGACTTTATTTTAACTACCACTAATGAAATATTTGATGTGCTTTTAAGAAATATATAAATGTAAACTTTATTAGTTTATGTTCTTAATCTTACATATGAACCATAATGATGATTAAATATTTAACCAGTGCTTGCAATTTATTTTTTTAAGATTTTAAACTTACGTCTTTTTCATGGTTTTTGGATATTTGAAAAAAGCGGGAAGTTTATGGCTAAAGTTCCTTTATGTTGGATACCATATTTCACGAATGTTGTCATAGTTGGATTCTCTCCTCTTTCTGTCTAACTGGATATTGAAGTTAGAACACCTACACTTGAGGTTTTTTTTTTTCGTGGGGGAGGGGGGGGGCGCGGTGTGGGGGAGGGGGGTGGGGGGGGGGGGGGGGGGGGTGTGTTGAAAGTATCAGCAGTTGTGTCTTTTCCGTCCAAAGGATATTGGGTTTCTGTTCTTTCTGTTTTGGACTCCTATTTCTATCATTAGATGGTGTTTCAAAAGGTGGACATGAATCACCTTAACACCCTTCCAAACAGATATTCCTTTCTGTTCCTATTTATGCATTAAATATGAGTTTGGTGGTTTGGCATACTGACTTATCATTCTGATTGTTATAGCTTTTTGTCCTGTGGATCAATCATGGTAGTTAGTAGTTACTGATTGTGTTACCAATTATTCAGTTGGAGTCCTGCAGGAGCAATCCAAACTGGGCGCAACCCTGCAACCTATAGAGCTCTTGGAGAAACTGTATATGTTGATGGTAAGGTGTCAACAACCAAAAAAGTGATGAAAATATAGATATGTGAATATGTGATGTCTCTTTTGTTGCTTTTAATACTCTATAATATATTATGCATCTGCATGCTTCCTGCTTTGGTACTTAAGAGTATCGTGATCTTATTGAGCAGTGTCAATAGTAGTTCAAAGTAGAAGAAAATACTGATTGCCAAAGTCACCGCCACTAAAATGTTAGAAGAATACACCAATTGTCATGTAGAGTTTAAAGCCTGGTTTTGGTTTCAAGTTTTTACTCAGTATTGTACTTGTCCAAATTGCAGGGGACAGTCTATATGATTCAGCTGTGAAACTCCGGATGCCTGATCTTCCAGCATTTGCATTGGAGTGTCTTCCTAATCGCAATTCTTTAGTTTATGGAGACTTGTATGGTATAGGACATGAAGCATCAACAGTCTTTCGTGGAACCCTTCGTTATGAAGGTATGACACTAATTTGGCTATTGATTAATTTTTTTTTTTTTTTTTGAGGAAACTATTGATAAAGTTTTTGGAACGCAATTAATTACTTTAATTTTGGAAGATGACAAGGCACTGCATATACATGTTAATTAATCTAGGGTATCCATATAACAAAAATTTGGATTCCCAAAATATGTCCTTCATTGGGATTTAACAAGGTGGAATCTTGTTTAGATTTATCTCTAAATCTCTTATCCACTAATGCTTGTATAGGGTTTGGCGAAATTATGGGGACTCTTGGAAGAATTGGACTTTTTAGTACTGAAGCTCATCCGATTCTTGAAGATGGAAAAGGGACAACATTTAGACGATTCCTGTGTGAACTACTCAAAACTGATAGCCAAAATGCAGACAAAGCTCAATTAGGTGAGAAGGACATAAGTGAAAGGATTTTTTCACTTGGACATTGCAAAGAGCAAGGAACAGCAGTGAAGGCAGCCAAGACTGTTATGTGAGTAAGTTGTGGGGGTTTTAAACTGCCATAAATTATGGGTTTGGGGATTTTAATCAAGCCTACTATGTTATCTCTACTTCATGCATCGATATTCTACATTTTTTTTTTAATTAAAAAAGAATTTTTGGGGATGAGAAACAATGTAGTATTATAGTAACTTGAATTGTTTCTTCTTGTCTATTAGATTTTTAGGGCTTCACGAGCAGACAGAAATTCCTGCTACCTGTCAGAATCCGTTTGCTGTTATCTGTCTCCGCATGGAAGAAAGGCTAGCCTATTCCAGCACAGAGCAGGTATATTTTATCAACAAACGAACATATAACTATGATCAACTACTACCGCTTCTGAATATGTGATCTGCCCCCAAGTACAAAATGAACTATCAGCATCTACTCTAGATTTTATGACATACACATACTGAAGCATCATAATTTTGGCATTGGACCTACAAAGAATCTTCTTAATAAAGCATCATATAAGTGTGAAATGTGCTCCAAAATTATTCATTGTATGCTTCTTATACAATTTATGGGCAGGATATGGTGCTTCTATATCATGAAGTGGAGGTAGAATTCCCTGACGGTCGATCCACAGAGAAACATAGGGCTACGTTACTGGAATTTGGGCAGACTAAGAATGGGAATATGACTACTGCCATGGCGCTAACTGTTGGTGTTCCTGTAGCCATAGCAGCTCTGGTACGTGTTGCAGTGTCTCTGAACCTACTTCATCTTTATTATATAGGCATATACTTGAATTAAATCCTGTTTTTGATTGTTGCAGCTTTTACTTGAAAACAAGGTTAAAACAAGAGGTGTCCTAAGACCTATTGAACCTGAAGTATATGTTCCAGGTAATTGCATTTTATAGAACTTGTTCAACTCTTAGTGCTATACATACAGTTTACAGTATACACATCTGCTTATTCTTTTTGGTGAATGGTGTTGCAGCACTGGAAATGTTAGAAGCTTATGGCATCAAGTTGATCGAGAAGACAGAGTGAACTCAGTTTTTTAGAAATGTATGGATCTCTTATGCGGTACAGATTCAGGCTTCAAGCGTGAATTTCAAAACCAGAATCAAATCGCCATATGCAGCTGATGTAATCTGGATTGCATGGTTATCTGCGTACAAGTATTCTTCACCAAAGCGACTACACCCTGGCCCAATGATGTCAATAAAAACAACAAGTACTTTACCTAAGTGATACACTCAATTGGAGTGCTTTATGATTGTTTTAAACTTTGTATAACCTCCAGTCTTTTGACAAAATTACAAATAAATTTAATGATATATAAACTTCATTAATCCTGAATTTTTTTTCAATATTTTCGTTTCAAGCAGATCATCAAACAACTTGATAAAAATTTGCATTGAAATCAGAAGAATCCTATAATTGTTCATCTGTTATCATCTGTTGACCACACACTGTTATTATTAATTGAGTTTTAAACACTTGACCGTTGTAGTCAACCTATTCATAATGGCATAATGGAATCATTCAAGTGATATGAGCATTTAGGATGCGGACTTGCAGTACAAAATTTCTTATTGCAGTTTAGATTAATCTCCATGTTCTATCCCGACAAAGAGCACCAAACCAAAAGGTCACCTGGCTAGTTGACTGTTTGATAAATGCTTTCTGAGGTACATCAATTCGTTACGTAATCTCTGAAGAAAATAAACTACATAATTACACGGATCACCACAGCTTCTGGTAATCTAATATATGAATGATTCCTCAGCGTGCCTCAAATATGAGGACGATATATAACAACATTTAGTTCATAACACTTTTCTGCTGCATCGGTCGTGTACACCTAGACTCTTTACTGCAGCTTCACAAAAACCCTGATCTGAAGAAGCTGGCCTTTTTTGGCAGCATTGAATTGAATTGCTAAGCAACAAAATCAGTTAACTAAAATCTTGATACGGGAGGAATTTAGGCCTTGACATTGTAGTATTACAAGACTAAGAAACAACCAAAGAAAGTAATTGTTGCTCCACTTCTTCCCAGTTATGTACTTTAGTCACCAGAGGGTGTTGATCAGTTGACTCCATCTTGCTCCATGGATACGAGTTCTCATAATCAAAAAGAAGAACCCTTATTCCAACTTCAGCACACTCAATTGCATATCTTGGGTTGTCATCAATCAGCACTTTTGCTCCTAAGGACCTGCCAGAAACAACTCATCAAGACAACAATTGGTCAGCCATATAAGGACTTGGCAAATTAGGCCTGGTGATATAATCTCAAAAACTAACAAGGTGATATGGTCACACTAAAACAAGAAAATACGAAGTACTTTGACTTGAATATCATCTCTGTAGAATAGGGGTCCCTAGCAGACCTGCATATTTCTGACTTAGGTCTAGACACTCCATCTAGAGCAAAGTGATTTCCAAAGTGAATCTCATGAAACAATCCTGGATAATACTTCTCAAGCCATTCAATTGTATGGTCCTTGATTATGTTCTGCCGGGACCTGTTCACACATTATCAGCAGATCAAGTTACTTTGGGCCAAAACCATTAGAATTATCAAAAGAGGCCTACTGAGATACATACGTCACAACGGATAGACTACAAAATCTTGATAACTTATGAAGCGCCTTCTGAGCACCTGGGATTGGGTGGATACCTGTCTTGAAATATGGTGTCTTAAAGAACTCATGCACACGGATATCAGCTGTCACAAGTAAATTTTTTTTAGCTTACAATCAATTAATTGAACAAAAACTTTGAAGAAAATTTTACAATTAAAAATTTTCTCATATAAGAAGATATGGTTCATTCAATGCTTTGCTCCAAGAATATATATGTTCACCAACAATGTGAACAAGTGTTTCAAACTAGAAAACATCCTCCAACCTATTACGTATTAAATTTGAAATCTGTAGAAAGCTCAAAAAGAACCATGGGAAAAAAAATTTCAAACTCCATGAAATTCACATGAAACTTGTAAAAAATGAGGGTTGAAAAAATGATTAAGAAAAAAAAAACCATATTTGTATGTTCCTAGGTCAGGGCAGCAAACATATTTTTGCGAGATCCAATTGAGATTCATTTACTTACAGATAGCACAACTAATAACACATTCATAGAGATTCCAGATAAAACAATTGCTTATAACATAACACATAGCTTGTCAAATCAAGCTTTTATCCAGGGTAAAGAGCCAAAAAACTGCAGAATACACTACATTCAATGAAGTAACCAGACTATTAACTAAGAATTTCGCTCAGTTGCACTGCTTTTATTTCTTAATTAATTGTTTATTCAAGATACCTGGTAGAAATTTTGTCTAACAAACCTAAAAAGAGAAAGCGTAAACTGCAAATCAGTTAAAGCAGTTGATATATCTAGCAATTAATTACCTTCATCACGAGAACAGTTCCATATCTGTAACAGAATAAAGGAAAAATCAGAATACATACAAAAAATAAGTTCACAATATCTGTGACAACAGGATTTATTGAGAGAAAAAGGGAGGAAAAGATTGTATAATGTCACTGGTAACAACAATGCAGAGGAAACTGGACTATAACATGGGAGCTTTTTAAGAATGACATCTGTGAGGTAATATGAAGTGAATAACATAGTACCACATTAATTTTTCAATTCTACGGCCTTAACTACAATATCAAGTGAATAATCATAACGATACACTAATTATGTAATTATCTGGTACTAATATCAGAGTGCACAATTCAAAACTGCAAAATTGACCAGCTGAAGATCCACAAACGCATTCAAATTTGTGGTTCCCAACCTAAGGGACACAAAGACCAGCTACAGTTACACCAGACAATGGTTCAAGCATGGCAAGTGCAAAGATAAATGTCTCACTATGCAATTGCTTCGAGAATGCATCTTAAATAAAACCATCAAGTCCACTAATTGCATATCATGAAAAGGACATCTTTTAAATTTCTAACAAACCATTTCTGCTTGTCTTAAAATGCCGATTCCATAATAGTAGAAAAACAACAGACAATGGTTCAAGCACGGCAAGTGCAAAGATAAATGTCTCACTATGAAATTGCTTCGAGAATGCATCTTAAATTAAACCATCAAGTCCACTAATTGCATATCATGGAAAGGACATATTTTAAATTTCTAACAAACCATTTCTGCTTGTCTTAAAATGCCAATTCCATAATAGTAGAAAAACACTGCAGCAGAAAATCGCTTATCTCCGATAAATTCTAACTGTCTTTCCACAAAATGAGTAGCAATAAACAGGCAAAAGGAAAATAAGGAACCGTGTAACATTCCCTATAAACTACAAACTGACATATCCTACTAGTTACTAACAATAGAAATATTAAAGCCATTACAATCACTACCCACTGTCTGACAATCCAAAAGACAGTAATACCTTGAAGAACTCATACACATGGTACTCCGAAACCGTCCGATTCAAGGAGTAACGATCCGCAATAAACCTATTTAGAGCCGATACAAAGTTTCCCAGAACTGCTCACCCACAAATAAGGAAAAATATATGTAGAGGCATCAGAACACCAAATCTAAATGAACGCAAAATCAACAGCAAACCATCAGAAAAGAGAGAAAAAGCCAACACAGCCTAGAAAAATAGCAATGTACTGGTATAAAATGCAAAACACACCACCAAATTTAAAAGCAAATACACTAACATCATAATGATAAATTAATTGAAATTATCATTGACCATTTCAAGTCCAATACTACACACTTTAATTTGAAACCGTCAACATCGTCAAAGCAACCTACACTAGATACTACCTACAATAACAAAATATTTATTCAAAAAAAAATAATAATAAAAGAAAAGAATGATACCCTCGTCAACGTCAACAGCAACAACAAATTTGTCAGGGAGAGAGCGGTGAGTGAAGCCGAGAGGGCTTCCTCTGTAATTGGAGCCACGACCATTGACCAATCTAGCGTCCGTACAGCCCTCCTCACCCAACCCAATATCCAAATACCGAACCCTCTTGGGAGCGGTCTTGTGATCAGCCGCCGCCGCCGCCGCCGACGAAGAATCGAAACAACCTACCAAAGTCAAGCCATTCACTCTGTTTCCAAGCCTCAAAACGCCGCCGTTTGGTGAT